>JAJOZX010014009.1:0-5000 GCA_023014485.1 Bathynomus jamesi | reverse complement strand
CTGGTGAGGAAAGTGTATGGGAAGTATCCTTTGGAAACTTCAGCTGCTACTCCCATCACCTTGGGTAGCTTTGCTAATTTACAAGGTGTGAATAATAAAGTATCTTTAAATTGTACATTGCCTCAGGGAATCACAGATAGTAGCATGACTCACGGTCTTACAGTGGGCGGAGCTTAGAATTTTCGCCTGTGCACACACAAAGGAGAAAGTGAAACGCTAATTGAAACATGAGTTATTTAATAAACGAGATATTCAGTTAACACAAGAAATAACAGAAAACACAAGAAAAAACAAATGCTTAGATTTGGTGATCACAAACAACTGAAACCTAAAGAAACCTGTACTCGATATGAATGGCTTTCATATCGTTCAGTACTATTTTTGTTCCCACTTTACAACCTGATGGTAAGTCATCTTTAAATACGTCTAGAATACAATCAAAAGCACGCACAAAGAGTTCATCGTTAGCTACATTATTAAACACAAGTTTATAAGAACGCTTTTCCAATCGAGGGTTTATTTCTACCGACCCGAGCTTTTCAATCGTGAACACGTCTTCACACAACATAGCGGCAATTGAAATAATCTAAATCGTTACGACAACTGCGCATTATATAAAGAAATAGTTCTTCACGATAATTTTCACGAACTAGGCATATTTTATAATGTTTTACTAAACATCTTCACACACCGGCGCACTATTTGAGAGGAACATATGCTCATATTTTTCCTTTCTGCCCGTCAAACGATACTCATCTCTAAAGTCTGTTAAAAACTCACGCAGGACACTAGCCACAACCTCACTACGAACCTCGTCATGATATACATTAATATAGTGATAAAAATACTTAAGATTGTCCATGATCACGAGATTCACATTTTCAGTCGTAGGGTATGAGTAATCGACATGGTGTAGCATGACGTAATGCCGCTTGTCACACCACCCATCCGCAAGACTCATTATCCATACCTGCTGCTTCTCTTCTGCACGCGTTGTTTCTTTTACTTTAGACTTTATAAAGTTTAGATCTGCAGCATACTTCAGCACATCGTCAGTGCAACGAAAGCCTTCAATGGTCTCACCAGAACTTCCGTAGAGTATTTGTACATCTTGGAACTTCACACAATCCAATGTGGTTTTAAAAGAGGCATAGGAGGGGGGAATAGGAAGTTTTTCGGTATCCACCACATCCTGGCACTTTGCTGAATACCATTTCATAAACGTTGTACAAACAATATTAAAGGTAGCCATTTGAATACACGTCTGATTTTTCTTCTGAATACACGTCTGATCTCTCGGTCTTACTGCAATCGACTGATCACGCAGGGATCACAGATAGCAACATGACTCACGGTCTTACAGTGGGCGGAGCTTAGAATTTTCGCCTGTGCACACACACACACAAAGGAGAAAGTGAAACGCTAATTGAAACATGAGTTATTTAATAAACGTGATATTCAGTTAACACAAGAAATAACAGAAAACACAAGAAAAAACAAATGCTTAGATTTGGTGATCACAAACAACAGAAACCTAATACTTTAAAGAAAGCATTCTATTAAATACTTTTAGCCTATGTTCACGAATTAATACCTGTTTTTAAATAGACTCGACAAGAAGACCGGCTGGACTGATTTTATAGAAATTCAAGGATTCCAAGTTGATCACGAGAGAAGCTATGTAGTCATCTTCCATGCTGCAAAATCTCGTCGTTAGCCTGCCTGCTCAGAGCACCGACAAGAGGTAAAATCGAATCCACATCAACACAAAATTTTAGTCGCTAAAATAACAGCCTGAGTATTGTTCATGTTCTAAATTATCTTTGATTCGTTTTGATAAAATTGAGTAAACTGCAGCCTTTGTTTCCTGATCAGAAACTCTCCGTCTTTTTCTGGTATGGTGCAAGGCTTCGTTGCAACCATATTCACTGCACGAGTCTACTTCACAGTCGTTGCCTTCTAATCTAGATTTACACTCTTCACTAATGCAGTCGATGGGTGAATAATCATCTTGGTTGATATTATTGACACCACATTCGAGAGGGCTCACTGGGGTAACGGACACTTCAGGTAATGGCGCGGACGCTTGAGGTGGGTCGGGGACAATCTCCTCAGGTTGCCCTTGTGGCGGGGCAAATATTGTGTGGGGGTAATTATGTGTTGCTTCTAAGTAAGCAAAACGGGCCTTATGTAACACAGTGGCAATTAATAATGATTTATGCAAAGATGCACCAGCTCTTCTGGAATGTCTGGATGCAATTTTACCGAGCGATATATTTATCAACTTGTATGCTTCAAACCCGTTTGGAACGTCAGATATCATGTTCACCACCTAGGAAATGGTCAAGGCACAGAGAGCTAACTAACACGACTCTATCCTCTATTACCAATCTTGTAATGAGTTAAAGTGAAAGTTTCGCCTGCCTTTATACAATGTCGTTCTGACGTCGTTATCAAGCTCCACACAGGGAATTTCCAGGAAGTAACATGAATCACGTTGCTGTTCTTTCACACCACACACACACACACACACCACACACACACACACACACACACACACACACACACAAAGGAGAAAGTGATACGTTGGTTGAAACATGATTTATTTAATAAAATAAATATTCAAGCTATATATATATATATATATATATATATATATATATATATATATATATATTTACAAACACGTGTAATAAATAAGTTAACAACAGACACATCAATGGCTATATTCAAGACATATATATTTAAAAACATGTGTATAAACAAGTTAACAAATGAAATTATGTTAACCCGAGAGACGACGGACGGAGTCATTACAAGCGGAGCTGAGCTTGTAATGACTCCGTCCGTCGTCTCTCGGGTTACAGAAATTCAATTGTTAACTTATTTATCACACGTTTGTAAATATGTCTTGAATATAATCATTGATGCCTGTTGTTAACTTATTTATTACATGTGTTTGTAAATATATATATATATATATATATATATATATATACATTCAACTGCAAAGAACACGCAGTATAAATAACGTAAAGAACGACGCTTGTATAGGAGATATTCCGCGCAAGACGAGAAAGAGAAAACAACAATGAAAAAATGAAGTACCACCTGGGAATCGAACCCGGGATCTTCCGATTGCCGGTCAGACGCGATAACCACTACACCATGGACTCCACTCTTCCAAATGCCGTAATTCCTCTACATACTCGCAGAAACCAATGCCCCAAGGGGGCACCTCCGCTTACCGTAACATTATATACATTCAAACTGCAAAGAACACGCAGTATAAATAACGTAAAGAACGACGCTTGTATAGGAGATATCCGCGCAAGACGAGAAGAGAAAACACAACAAATGAAAAAATGA
The DNA here is from genome assembly GCA_023014485.1 of Bathynomus jamesi. Classification (NCBI taxonomy): domain Eukaryota; kingdom Metazoa; phylum Arthropoda; class Malacostraca; order Isopoda; family Cirolanidae; genus Bathynomus; species Bathynomus jamesi. The sequence continues at coordinate 1,631 of JAJOZX010014009.1, read as the reverse complement.
GTACCACCTGGGAATCGAACCCGGGATCTTCCGATTGCCGGTCAGACGCGATAACCACTACACCATGGACTCCACTCTTCCAAATGCCGTAATTCCTCTACATACTCGCAGAAACCAATGCCCCAAGGGGGCACCTCCCGCTTACCGTAACATTATATACATTCAAACTGCAAAGAACACGCAGTATAAATAACGTAAAGAACGACGCTTGTATAGGAGATATTCCGCGCCAAGACGAGAAAGAGAAAACAACAAAATGAAAAAATGAAGTACACCTGGGAATCGAACCCGGGATCTTCCGATTGCCGGTCAGACGCGATAACCACTACACCATGGACTCCACTCTTCCAAATGCCGTAATTCCTCTACATACTCGCAGAAACCAATGCCCCAAGGGGCACCTCCCGCTTACCGTAACATTATATACATTCAACTGCAAAGAACACGCAGTATAAATAACGTAAAGAACGACGCTTGTATAGGAGATATTCCGCGCAAGACGAGAAAGAGAAAACAACAAATGAAAAAATGAAGTACCACCTGGGAATCGAACCCGGGATCTTCCGATTGCCGGTCAGACGCGATAACCACTACCATGGACTCCACTCTTCCAAATGCCGTAATTCCTCTACATGTAGTGGTTATCGCGTCTGACCGGCAATCGGAAGATCCCGGGTTCGATTCCCAGGTGGTACTTCATTTTTTCATTTGTTGTTTTCTCTTTCTCGTCTTTGCGCGGAATATCTCCTATACAAGCGTCGTTCTTTACGTTATTTATACTGCGTGTTCTTTGCAGTTGAATGTATATAATGTTACGGTAAGCGGGAGGTGCCCCCTTGGGGCATTGGTTTCTGCGAGTATGTAGAGGAATTACGGCATTTGGAAGAGTGGAGTCCATGGTGTAGTGGTTATCGCGTCTGACCGGCAATCGGAAGATCCCGGGTTCGATTCCCAGGTGGTACTTCATTTTTTCATTTGTTTGTTTTCTCTTTCCGTCTTGCGCGGAATATCTCCTATACAAGCGTCGTCTTTACGTTATTTATTACTGCGGTTTCTTTGCAGTTGAATGTATATAATGTTACGGTAAGCGGGAGGTGCCCCTTGGGGCATTGGTTTCTGCGAGTATGTAGAGGAATTACGGCATTTGGAAGAGTGGAGTCCATGGTGTAGTGGTTATCGCGTCTGACCGGCAATCGAGATCCGGGTTCGATTCCCAGGTGGTACTTCATTTTTTCATTGTTGTTTTCTCTTTCTCGTCTTGCGCGGAATATCTCCTATACAAGCGTCGTTCTTTACGTTATTTATACTGCGTGTTCTTTGCAGTTGAATGTATATAATGTTACGGTAAGCGGGAGGTGCCCCCCTTTGGGGCATTGTTTCTGCGAGTATGTAGAGGAATTACGGCATTTGGAAGAGTGGAGTCCATGGTGTAGTGGTTATCGCGTCTGACCGGCAATCGGAAGATCCCGGGTTCGATTCCCAGGTGGTACTTCATTTTTTCATTTGTTGTTTTCTCTTTCTCGTCTTGCGCGGAATATCTCCTATACAAGCGTCGTTCTTTACGATATATATATATATATATAGTATATATATAGCTTGAATATTTATTTATTAAATAAATCATGTTTCAA
>JAJOZX010014008.1:35000-82394 GCA_023014485.1 Bathynomus jamesi | reverse complement strand
GCTGAAGTCGCCTTATAAAGTCTATTAAGTTAGAGAAGTCAAGGCAATATGTAGCTGAAATTCATTTGGTATATATTAGCATTGAGTTATTGTATAAAGTCAAATGACATTTTTATTATCTCTTTTTTTTTAATTCTAAATTAGGTCATAAAAGATTATTTATTATTGAAGTGAAGTAATAATTTCTTTATTTGTTTAAATTCGGTGCAAATTACGATAATTTAAAATAACAAAACTTTCTCAGAAACCATCGATGATGTTCTTCTTTACAATTAAAGTTCTTTCGTTCGTAGATTATTCGTTCTCTCCTTTTTGTGTTGATCACTGCAGTTTTTATGAAAGTAAACGTGTCTGTCATTATGGGGGCTTTTCCGAAAGAGAAAAGAGTTAAAAGTAGAATCAATCATACTTCTCTCTTTTAGAGATATTACCAAATATATTATTATCCCATACTTATTTAGATTCCACTATTGTAACTCACTGTTGTCACTCACTGTTGTCATTCATTCTCTTTATGAAATTTATTAACCTTAATAATAAATGTTTAACTGAGAGTTATAAAAATAAAATTTATTTGAACAGTAAATTTACTATTTTTATGAAAATTAATTGTTTTAGATTAATAGAAATGCCATTAATAAAATAAATGAGGTTCATTAATTTAATAATTTTGATAAAATAACCAGTGTCTCTCATATCGATATTAAGTTCCACAATTTTATAGTTTTTTGGAATTTTTTCTGCAATTCACATTCTTCATAACACATCTTACTATCTACGTAAATGATTACTGATAAATGTCTCTCTGCTCCTTGTAACACATTATAACCCAGTAAATTAATAGAGTTAATGCCCTCCTGTTTACATCTATAGTTACACCATCATATTTTCTTTGAATATTCAAGGTATACTATTATAAAACCGCATTCACAGATTTTCCTTTCTTTTCTAGACTACAACTGCCGTCGTGGAATTTTTGACATCAAAAAATATGGAGGGAAACCACTGTTTCATTATCTCCGACGAATCAGTTCAATGTCTTCCTCAGGAAACCAGCAAATGCTTCTTCAGAGCTGTATGTCTCAGCAAATTCAAAATACTTAAATGTTATTTGATTTTGTAAAAAAAAGTTTGGATTTTCATTATTACGAATTTTAAAGAAAGACATAAATTAAAAATCCTTTTATCAAGTTTTTTAAATGAAGATATGAGAGGAGGAAATATTTTGGTTTGCAAATCTGTGCATAATTTTATTTATGTTTTCACGTCCAGTCTATAATAGGGAAAGAGAGTTACCCACTGAGCTATGGATGCTATTGTGGAAGTGTAAACTAAAATGAGTGTTTAGACGACGAAAATTCTGATTATTTTTACGTGATGGACAAGACTTGAATGAATTATAATAGAAGAAAATGTCTCATTCTCTCATAATTTTATACATGAAAATAACTTGTAAGGAATAAAATTAGTTTTAATTGAAAGAATGATGCGGAATCGATTGAATTTTCCACCCAATAATAAAGATTTGGAACACTTTATAACGGAATAAAGTTATTCAAAGTAAATGGACATGAATAAGTGACGTGTATATATATAATATATATATATATATATATATATATATATATATATATATATTATATATATATATGCAATAATAATAAGCAAAGTGTAATAAACAGAGTAAAATGCGTATAAGAATTTGAAGTTGAAACGAGTGTGAGACATTAATGAGAGAAGATCATTGGTAATTGTGGTAAACAAATCCAAGTAAAGAAATAGTGAAGAAGGTAAAGCGTATATAAAAAATTATAAGTATTTATTGTTAACAATGTTAATTTGGGGTCTGTGACGTGACGGAATGTCACTGAATGGTGACATAAATTAACTAAATTTCCAAGCTAAAATAAATGGTAAAATGAACATAAATGCTGAAAGTTATGGAAACGGAGCATATGAGACTCACTTTTATAATTCAAAAAAATTTAACACTTGTATGTTATCCACTCAGATGTTATCCAATAAGTACCACCATATATGTGCCTTAATTAAGGCTCTGAAAGCAACGTTTGACCGCTTTCATATATGCATAGATATCCGTGGTGGACAGTTAGTAGAGACTGTATGAAGCACTGTTTGCATCACAAAACATGTTTACAAATAAATTGGAAATAAAAAATAAAACTCCATATAAGTGTTAACATTTTGAAGCACCCTGTATTTTCTTATTTAGTTCACAGAAGTTTCCTAAATGAAATTTCATTTTTTTTATGATAATTCAATCTCTTTCATCCACAGTCATGCTACTCTAAACGCAGTAGATGAAGATTTCGTACAAATTCTCACACAAATGCAGAATCGAACCCATGGTTGTTCGTGGACTTGGAAGTTCCTCACCTTATATGGGAAATCAGTCTTATTGTTCATGAAAGTAAAAGAACTGCAGGATTAAAGGTATGAGTGTCACTTTGATGAATAAATACTTAATATAATAAAATAATAAAAATGCTACAAACTAAAAAGAAAACACAGAATGGTGCTCAAACGCCTTCGTCTAATGACATCGTCAGGAACACTGAAATAAATAACAAGTTCGAGACTATATACAGGGTGTTTCAGGAGGAAAGGTCAATACATCGGGAGGTGATAGTATCGGTCATTGTGAGAAAAAATGTTCATATGAACATGTGTCTAATTCTGAATGGTTACGGAGATAGAGCTGTTTGAATATGATGCGCGCGCAGCTCTTCCTCCCCCCGCGGTGGTCCCATTCAATGGCCACCAAGGTCTCCAGACCTCTCTCCGTTAGATTATTGTTTGTGGAGGTGGATGAAAAGTCAAGTTTACAAAAGAAAGGTGGATACACGAGACGAATTGCTCGCGCGCATTTTGGGTGCTGCTGCCCGCATAAAGGAACGTCAAGATCAACTCAGACGAACAACACGCGATCTTCCAACACGAGTTGTAAAGTGCATTGAGGTTGCCGGTGGGATTTCGAAAACGTATTGTAAACTGTAACAAATTTGTCATTTCTGTATCTGATACCATTCAAAATGCCAATGTTTAAACATTAAATGTTAGAAACAGTAATTGGTTTCTCTTTCTTGATTACCATTAACAATGCTTTTGTATTTGTAGATTCAAACAGCTCTATCTCCGTAACCATTCAGAATTAGACACATGTTCATATGAATTTTTTTCACAATGACCGATACTATCACCTCCCGAAGTATTAACCTTTCCTCCTGAAACACCCTTTATAGGTCACAAAGAAAAAATTTAAAAAAAATTGTAGGAGGAACATACAAATTTATAAGGAAGACCTACCAGCACTTTGCCCTTCTTGTCTAAATCCTTTCAGAACGAATTCAAAACAACAGAATCAAGCGAAAAAAGGGGTCCTGGCTAATGTTGAAATTATTTTTAAGTTGAATAATGGCAGACTCAAGAATATTTCTATTAACAATGTTGCTTGAATGAAACAAAACAAGCATTATTCCAATCAGTAGAGTAGGATAACTCTGACAAATGGACAAAATGGCAATGGTCAACTGTCCCGTTCTAACGGAATATTGATGTTGTTTTACACGCGTGTTCAAATCCTTTCCCGTCTGTCCAGTATAAAAGGAATCACATTGTTTACAACAAATTTTATAGATAATGCTGAATTATTGGTAGGACTTTTCTTTACTATGATATTTTTCACAATATTGTCATATGAAAATACTATATTAATGTTGAAAGATTAATGTACATTAGCAATGCCTAAAAAGCCTGTGAAAAATGGAAGTACTAAAATATTCTTCGACAAAGTGCGATAGAAAGTTTGTTTTGTTAAGACAAGATTCCAAAAAAGCAGGTGGGAAATGCAAATCACTTCCAATACTGTTGATTTTTTCTAATTCGGCAGGCATCCATGTATTCCGGAATGGCGATCCTAAGAGCGCGGAGAAACATTGAAGAAAATGTGGATTTCTTGATAGTTCAAGAAAAGTAAAAGTGTACGTAGGACTTCCTCCATTAAGTTTACTTTGGAAGTGGAACAAAACAACTCAATCCCGTTTTTGGATGTGCGTGTACATAGGAAAAGCCCAGGTTTTAAGTTTAGTATTAATCAGAAAAAACAAACAATTTGTCCTACGTAGACTTTTACTCTGGACATGATATCATGTGGACCTAACAATAATTGAGCATTGCTCAGTACTCACAAACCCATAGAGAAAACGAGACATTGCAAATATAGATGCCATACAAAAGACTTTTAAGTCTAAGATAGAGGAAACGAAAGATGAAGACTTCTGGTCTCGACTATAATTCCTGAAACTCTTCTATGTGAAAGGAAAATGCGAGTGGTACACAATAATATACGAATGGAAAATACTCAATGGTTGTGAGAGAAAAGGGAAATTCTGTACTTCTTGCTTTGGTGGGACAGAGGAGAGGAGGACATGAAAACGAAGATGGAAAATACTTTGAAAATACGAGGCCAGAAACTCTTCAAAATCCTGCCCAAAGAACTGAGGAACCAACCTAAATAATTTCAAGAAACACTTCGACAGGTTCTTGTATAAAGTCCATGACCAGCCTTGCGCGGCTGGCTACGAAGGTAGAGGAGAGCGGAAGCCAATTCCCTCCTCCACTAAATCCAGCAAACGAGGCGAGATACTTCAGAGGGATCGCCCGCAGTCGATCCTCAAACTCTAACTAAACTTTACTTTTCAAATTTGCCTGAAAAGCTGTCATGCTTTGCAACCCCATATGCAAATAACAATACTGTAATTAAACTCCAAAAATTAAACGTTAATCCCAACATTGTGTAAACCAGTATGGATGTAATGTATATCTTATGTCATGTGTTCTTTCTGAAAAAAGATTATTATTAAAAAAAATGAACTTCAAGTATCTCAAGTAAATAAGTAGTAAGTTGAGATGCACGTGGTGGTACATCTTTCATCCTTAATTTATAAGTTACCGAGCGACAATAAAATGTGACACTCATTTAATCAAACTCATTAACTTCCACTGAAACTGAAAGAAACGTTACAATATATAACTTCATTTTTTTAATATAATAACCAACAAGAATGATGGTAATTTCTATGTTTAAATACCGATTACTTTCGATTGAAGATGGCGTTCAAGGCTACTAAAACATCTTATTAACTAGTAAAGTTAATTAGATTTTTCTCTGGCAAATATCCCTATCTCCCTTACTGTTCTAATAATTATATGTAAATAAGGTGGTTTTCTGAAATATTATTTTTAATTCTTTTCGCATTTGTAATTTCAATACTGAAAATCAGTTTTACTTAACTTTCTTTGCAGATCTACTTGGCGAATAACGTAACCTTTGACCACTACGGTAAACCTTATTTGAAGACGCTTCCAGTGTTTGCTGTACAGACTAGCGGGGCTTACACCAACAAGGTGCAGTTTACGCATCCTGGAGGAATGTGCGGTCGTTTCGTCATTGTTGTCAGAGAAGTTGCAAAGGAGCATCTGATAATCTATGAGCTACAAGGAGTTGGATACGTTCTCAAATAAAATACATATATTATTGCGACCCACTACTTCACTGAAATTAAATAACAAATATATATTAGGTTTTCGAATGTAACTCAATTTAGAATGTTTTTTGTGATGTAGATTCTAGAATTAATTTTAAAAGTAATGAAAAGTTACGACACTTGTCTGATTAAGACATTTAGTCACATTATTATGCTTATTTTATGTTATTCATTTACTAAAGGTTATACTGCCGTATTTCAATGGGGAACATAAGCTAACTGCTTTTTTTAATGCATTCTGTCTTATACTCATATCTAAATGGAATTTTAACCTAGTTTATCTTGTATCCTTGGAAAGATTACCACGTCACCTCTCCACAAGAGATGGTTTCATAACCTAACGCTAAATTATTATTATTATTATTATTATTATTATTATTGTTATTATTATTATTATTATTATTGCAAATATTTATCGATTTAAAACCAATAAACTATTTTCCTTCAAAATTAAGAACGTACTTCAGCAATATAAAATATTTTCTCTTTATGATAATGTGTTTCATCCCATAATCTAAGATTCGATATTCTACTCACGAAGACGTGATCATCATTTTCAAAGTGATAAAGTGATTTTGTGAAGGACACTATATAAAATGAACACTGTCTGAGTTTCAGAAAACGTCATTCTAATATAATTCTTGATAGATTGAATAACCCTTTCAAAGATCGTGGGTCTGTATGTGGCATGCGTACAGTATATTTGAAATTTACATGAAATTCATTATGAGTGAATGGCAGTTTGCTTCAATGAATACTTCATTATAAGGTTAAGCTATAATTAAATTTACTAAAATACTTATAGAAACTCTAACTAAACTTTACTTTACAAATTCAAAACTTTATTTAGGAAAAAGAATACAAATTGCGAAGTTTTTGTACAATTTAGATATGTGATATGAAATTAACAATGATTGGTATTCTAGTCCGAATATGGTGTTGGAGGCATGGAAACCTTTTGGGAAAAATTAATAGGATTCTGTTTATTTATTACACAAGGAAATTTGTGACTTTTCTAATGTAAATTTTAATTTATATAAAATTGTTTGGGGAACAAACGTAGAAATCAAACAAAAATTTCATATTGTGCTCGTCTGTTTACCTGCCAAAGGGTGGCTTCAGTTTCAGCTTCTACGATGAGCACTGCAAAACTCCACAAACAGAAATGCTTTTTTGATTGGCTATGCGTAAATGGAGGTGGTTTCGACAATGTCCCTTCTGCTGTTCCATTAATATCAACTTAAGATCATTACGAATAAGTTGAAGAGCGACTAAACTAAAGTATTTTACATATTTATGTTACGTTTGAATAATGTTTAGCACTTCTGTGATGAAGTATTGTTTAGTTTCTTTATCATCTATTGTAAACTGTCTATTACATAAATATACTTTGTATAACCGCTGATTAATTTTATAAAACATTAAAAGTATCATTTGTTAACCCAAAATTAATAAAGCGTAAAAAGATCGCGATTTTTATTTAATAATTGGTACTTCCATTTACAAATGACGACGTTTGAAGTAGCTACGTTTTAGCTAAAAGTAAGTGATGACTGCAGCCAAATTGTGTTAAACTGTTTCATTCATTTCTTTTTATTCATTGAAGAAATTGTGCTGATCAAATGTTTGACACCCTTTGTTAGAGTTCTGTTATGTTTCGAAACATGTTTGGTCTTTCAGGCTAAACTCCAATAAAAACTACAGTGGAAAAAGATCGGTTAAAATACAATAACTTTCTGGGCTTAACGCACTCCCGTCACATGTGTAAATTTACTGTTGCCACTTATACAAACTGGACCTACGTGAGAAACTTGTGCAGAAGTCAGCAAAATGAAAAAAAAACAGTTCATTATGTAAACTGGCATACATACTGCCTGTATTAGACATGAACAGATGGTTTGTACTTTTCAGAATATAAAATGTGAGAAAATCCATGTTTCAGTTGTGTATGTACAGATCAATTGGTTATGTAAAGTATCTGTTTTTGAACATACACTTCTGTTACAGAATTCAGTGATGTGACCGAAAGGCTTGTTAATTTTATTTGCTACTTTCCTGCGCTGAATAGCCATAGAACGGTTGTACTTGCAATGCATATTATGTGAAATTACAGTTTATGAAAATACTATATTGGCCTGAATATGAGACGGCTCCAAATATAAGATCAGGGCCCCCATGTATTCTTCTTGTTTGCTTTAATTAAAGTAACAAATATAATAACGTACGCCCTTGATGATTGGTTAGGTTAAGTCGTGACATTTTCGTTAGTTTTAATGAAGATATCATTTGGTAAATGAGGCTGGAGGCCCTGATATTCAGGTGATCCGAAATTTTGCTTGAAATTTAAAAAAAAATATATTATACTGTACTACTGTTGCCAGATAATGATCGGCATATAACATTTTTATTAAGCCTATTTAAAAAATAATTTGTAGAAAAAGTGAACAAAAACTTGCCAAATGAAATGTTAGAAATTATAGAAAAATACAAAACTGGGGGATAATCATCGCCATATAACAGCCACGTTCAATCGTGGCGTCTTTGGTCACCCGATAGTCGCGAATTTGGGCCTATTCGGGGGGTGTTAAAGTAAATTCGCCTTTATGGCCCCTCAGAAGTGCTGGGGTGGTTTGCTATAAATAATATAATGGACTTATCCTAAATGTGTTGAGGAATATACGTTCCTACGGGATAAGACCAGATCAGATTATTTTCTGTTAGTTATAGTTATTTTAAAAGCTATTGGCCGAGATAAGTCGTAACATAGTAGAGGTACCGGAAGGTGTCTCTTTGCAAGGAGGTATAGATGCATAACAAAAGCCCTTTGACTTTGCTTAGGGGGAGTCAGAGCTTGTATCTGGCTTTAATACCGGTTGAATATAACTGCAGAGGACGTTATCCATTCATGAGCTGTTCCTGCTCTTGTTCTCAAATATTAAACGAGATGAATTTTTTAAGGTCGTGATGAACAAAAACCTAAAAACCTCGTCTTATATTGGGGCGAATACGGTAATTTGCCTTTTATTATTAGGGTGTGTCAATTTTAGGGAGCAGGGTGAAATCTTAAGATTTTCAAAGACTACTAGCGACCAAATGATGCATTTTTATATGCTAAATCGAAATATGGCTTTAAAATCCAGATTTGACCACTCCTAGCTACTTATATTTGAAGTTGAAGTTTACGAAAAATCAACAATTTTTGCAAGTATTTTTTTTATTGTATATAACTACATTTTACATACATATTATACCTGGGGGCGTTTTACCCGGTGAGTTTTAACCCCCAAGTACAATAAAAGTACTCTTCCGACAGAGTGCGCTGACCTTCAGGTCACTTGCCAGATTGACCTTCAGGTCACTTGCCAGATTGACCTTCAGGTCAATTGCCGGATCCGGGAGCTTTCTTAGCTCCTTTTTCACTCGTCGAATTTAAGTTTAATTATTATAGGATAACTGAGAGTCGGCTTTAATTTTAAGTAATTTTAATCAAGTTCAAATAGACGGATTACAGGTGAGAGTTTATACTTCAGTTCACAAGGTCTAATTTATATTAAGTTCACCGGGTTCTAATTATGTAAGTTATTCTTATGTTAATGCGTGACAATTAAGGTCACGTAAAAATAAACGAACTAAGTCTACTAGCGTTTCCTTCGGTCGGATCTACGATATCGAATTTCTGATACGATGCTTGTTCCCCAATTTAGGTAGGTGAAATTTTACCCTTCACCCAGAGGTAAGTTACGTTTTTCTTCTCGAAGCAACTACCCTTGTGCCCTTTCTAAAAACCGCAAAAAGCAAAACTGATGCATACGAGGTAATCTGCGCCCATTACCCGCGGAGACCCAGGTGAGTTGAACTCAACCCAAAGTCTGGCTGAGAGTTGCTCAAAATCTAAAATCTGAATCTGGGTTTGAACGGCTGAACTCCTCCTTATATAAGAAGGAATTCACTCTCACATACGTCAGAGCGACACGTCACCGTAAAACCAAGAATCTGGAATTTCCACAGTCAAGGGTTTCGTAACGGATGTGAGATTTTAGCTTTGAAGGTTCGTTGGGCAACCTAAGCAATTAACAAGCGCCAGATGTCGCAAAAGTGCATCTGAGCCTCTTTAATTGGGAATACTAATTGTCTTAACATTATAATAATGTTTTCGTTAATTATTAAGACGTCGGCGAACACCTGTTTGTGTACAATTTGTGTTTTTTCCAAGTTGAGCAATTACTTAAGGGCTTAGAAAGGATTGCGTAGCTTCGTACAGTAATCATTAAAATATGCTAATTATTTCAATTTTAATTAATTCTTCGTATTACTGTCGTCCCGTATAACATACATTACACACAATTAAAGACATTTTGATTGTATTTCAATATTAAAACTTAGAAATATAGATAGGTTTCTTGAACTTTGCCAAGGATGCCATGTCTGCCTTGCTCTTGTTCCTGGACATGAGCTCCCTACTGGCCACCTGGCCACTGATGTACGTCTCCCTCCTCTCTTGTGAGTAAACTTGTGCTGCTTCAGTTGTAATCCTTACACACCTCTCTACTGACTGTGTGTGTGAGGGCCATGCAAGAACTTCCATTGGTCTATCCAGAAACTCCTTCATTACAGCAGTGGTGAGGGAGCAGGTCAGAGGAGGCTTAGTCACGCCAGAGTGCCAATCAATAAGCCCCGAGAGTTTGGTGGCATATAGGTTGATGTCAGGAGTCTTCCTGGGTCTGACACTGCAGTCTCCTACATGGGTGTCCTCATCTCCTTCACCTCTGATTCCCAGTATCCTCTTCACTGCCTCCCTCCTCTCCTCCTCCACCTCACTGCACAGCATGGCCTGGAGCACAGCCTCAGAGTGTGCATATGAGGCTGATCTCTTCAATGTAGGCTTCACTATTCCTATCACCTCCTTCTTCTGACTTCTGAGCAGCTCCAGCTGGTACAGTACATGCCTGGGACCCTCCACCCAGCTGTGATTTAACTTGATGTTGAACCAGTTTCGCATGTAGACTCCCACTATGAATTCCACAATTATCCTCAGATTCTTCAGGTTCCTACCCTTCAGCCCATGTTTGGAAATCCACGATCTGCAGAACCTTAGAGCCGTGGTGACCCACCTACTGTGACAGACTGGCCCAATCTCCAGGAGAGCTAGACTCTGAGGTATCTCTCCCAATCTGATGGCAGTAATAATTCTGTAGCCATATGATTGGTCTGTGCTGAGGTCCTTGACTACATCCTGACTGAGATGGGGTAGAGGAGGACCAACAGCGATCCTCGTGAAGTTTGGGTTGATCTCCAGCTAAGTGGCATTGTCTAACATCTTCCCTAGGGGCCCAGACCACTTGTTGTTGCTCAATGTCTTGTCATCCAGTGCAGTCACCAGGTGTCTGAGATTCAGCTCCCTAGTGTGCAAGTCACAGACAATCCACACCAACTTGCTGCTAAGCTTGCCCTCCACATAATGCATTACTCCTCCCTCCCAGCCAGTATTCACATTAGGACTGTCACCTCCTATGGCCAAAAGGATCTGGTCTGCTCCTCTCTCTCTTAGCCAGTTCACCAGATGATCAGCAATGACCTCAGCATGACTTCTCTCCTCTGCAGCTTCCTCTGGTACAAAATGCCGCCACAAATATTTCCCATCTGGTTCATTGCACACTGTGTAGTGTTCTTCCTCAATGAGGCCAGGAAACTGCCTGTCACTGCCCTCAGCTTCCATCATCACTTTGGTGTCATCTCTTTTCCCATCAAAGAAGATACAGGTGATGCCATTTTCCCTAATCTCTTCAACAAACTTCTTGACCAGCTCCTTAGTCAGTCTCTCCTGAAGGGTTGGGTACGATTCGATGTGGCCGACTCGATGCGACCCAACTCGATGTGGCCGACTCGATGTCAGGACAACTCGATGTGATATCCCTAAGGGATATTTTCGTTAGTTTTAACGAAAATATCACAACTTAACCTAACCAATCGTCAAGGGCGTACAGTTGACCTAACCGGGCATTCAGTTAACCCGGCTAACCTGCCATCGACTTGGCCTGGCATCGACTTGGCTTGACATCGAGTTGTCCTGACATCGAGTCGGCCACATCGAGTTGGGTCGCATCGAGTCGGCCACGTCGAATTGTCCCTGCCCCCTCCTGAGCCCTCCTCACCTTGTTGTGGTCAATCACCAGTGTTTTGTCAAATTCTGTGATAAGACCAGCATCAATCCAGGCAGCAGTGGCAATCTCTGCAGTCTCTCTCAGCCCAGTGTGATGTCTCAAGCTAGCCAGAGCTATGTTGGTGATATCTTTAGTGTTATATTTCTTCTTCTCAGCCACAGGCACAGAAGTTGTCGCAGCCTCTGGTATGAAGTCTTCGTCCTCCTCTCTCCTCCCTGCCTCCTCCAGTATATCTCCAGTCCCCTCCAACTCCATCTCCAGCAGTGACTCCTCCCTCAACTCCTCTTCTTTCTTGGCTGACTCCTCTGCCTTCACCCTCCTCTTCTCCTCGGCCTTCCTTCTCTGCTCCTGTCTCTGCAGCACTGCTTCCTGTCTCCTGGTCTCAGGGTGATCAGCTAGACCTATCTGGTGTGCCCCCACACTTCCCACCTTTTCTATCTGACCTTTAGTGAAGGCAAGCTCCTGCACTGGTATCTTCTGCTCGCTCCTGCAGCTGCAGTCAATGTGAACCTCACTGTTGCAGACAGGGTTGCATCCACGCTCACTGCAGCTCCTGATCACACAGTGACAGGTCAGGATGTCCACCAATTTGTCCAGTTTCATCATGAACCTATCTTTGACCTCTAGCTTCACATTGCCAATGGACACCTTCACTGCCTCATCCCACAGTGCCTTCACTTTAGCCCTGATCCTGACCTCAGTGTTGATTACAGGTCCTGTGAATAGAGCGTTGGCCTTTTTCCACTGAGCCAGTAGCCCTGGAACAATGCCGCTGTTAATCAGATCATTAACAGGGTAATTCCTCTCTCTCCTCAACAAACCATACCTCAGCAGATCTCTGGCTGTGGGCAGCTCAGCAGGGGAAGTTCCCTTCTAGTCCCCACCAAATGACTTAGGTGACAACTTGATTTGCTTCGGGTTCTGATTTCTTTCTGACTCATCCTGTGGACCTGTGAACAAAAGAAATGTCATTGAAATTTGGATAGGCCTACTGATTATGATTATATAAAATTAAGTTAATTGAAATTCTTAATATCTTCCTATAAGCTCAGATAAAAGGTTGTGTTGTTATAGGTACAAGACTTAATTATTCAAAGTAATGACAATTTCATATATCTATCATATCAAAATATACAGAAAGTTTGGGTCACACATAGCATTTCGAATAATTTGAATTACACAATATTTACATTACGAAGTAATCAAAATTGTCAAAAAGGAGGGAAAACACATGCATTCACAATCAAAACTCCAGCATCTGTGACTATGTGAAACTTAGAAACCATACCGCACACCAAAAATAACCAAAGTTGACCACACATATCAATGGCACATTAATATACGATGCTACAGTCATATTTAGGTTATATTTCAAACCTTTATGGTCAAATATAAGTAGGTAAATGGCTTTTTTAAACAACACTAAAGATATTTCTAAGTTTGCTAGATAATATGACATCATTTGAGCATTAGTAGTTTTTGAATTGTTGCCTTTACTAAAATTAACACACCATATTTTATCATAAACTTCTGTTACAGTGTTTTCCGTGCTGAGATTGAATGGGTTGCCAGTAACACTTTTGATGCTATTTGCCTGCACTGGATAACGACAGCCGATCTGTACTTGTTGACACACCGTATTTCGTGTATATTTCAACCGTAAATCTACATGCTGATCGGTGAAGTTAATGGCGATTTCACCTAGCAATGACTCAGTGCAGATTTATCTTTAGGACAGATTGTTGTACATTGAATACAGTTTCGTTTCAATTGCGGTCCATTACATTTAAACCTCTAATATCATTTGAGATAATGTAACCTAAAATAGTTTCAAGCAAATTCACTGTATTTCTTTCCAACCCTGTCTTATACAGTTTCAGTTCTTAATTTCTCATGTATGGAGGACTGTTTGTATTAAGTTAATTGTAGTAATTTAATAAACAACTGTGGCGTTAGTCATAACAACAGAGATGCTTTTTCAGCGAATATATCTTAATATATATATATATATTATATATATATATTATATATATATATATATATATATATATATATATATATATATATATATATATATATATACTCTGTATATATATATATTAGTATTCGGTAGTATTTCAAAAAGAAACTGTAAAGAATAAATAAAGGAATGAAAGGAAGCTGAAGACTCAGTTCAAAGAATATCGCCATTTTAAGGCAAATATTATTTATTATAAATAAAGTTCATAAATGCATTTGTTTGTGGCGGATACATTAACGCAAGTACTCTCATGAACGATATTTTTAATTCATTGAGTTTTAAAATAAATTTAATAAAATGACGTTGACCTCATTAATAATGAACTGACATATTAGTAGAACTCGGACTGAAGTTTGTAGGTATTGCAACAGAAAAACCTCCATTTTACGGCGAAGTTTTTTTTGTAAGAATAAACTATATTTTCTCTGCGAAAGTACAAGCATTTCGTGAAGGATCGCATCAAGTCAAGGAAAGCGTTGTCAGACTTTCAAATCGCAGACTTCCTCCAATAAAATCGAAAAATTATACAAGTAAATATTACATTAGTTGTCGCTCCTCCAAAACGTGAAAAATATCGATATTTGGAAGGTATTTCAAACATTTAAACTATAAAGGAAGATTTTTACACTTATTTCAGTAACATTTAAAAAATATTGGAGAGAAGTTCATATTTGACGACTTCACTTATTTTTATGTACAAGTTATTTCAAACTTCTAACTTGAAACACATGAAAGGAATCAACGTTTTAGCAATGTTGATTCCTTTTATGTGTTTTCCAGTTTTCCCGACATATGGAAACAATGCAAAATTATTACACTACTGAAACCAAACAAAAATCCAACAGAACCAGCTTCCTATAGACCCATTACTTTACCATGCACACCTTCCAAAGTAACAGAAAGACTAATCTTACAAATCACCAACCCACACATACCACTATCGCCTACTCAAAATGGATTCAGACCTCACTACTCAACCACGACATTACTCACTAACCTCATGCAGCGCATCATGGATGGCATCAACTCCAGACGACCAGCTGAACGCACACTATTACCAATAATAAACATTAGTAAAGCATTTGATGCTATCCCACGCTTCCCTCTCATAAACAAAATACTCAACACAAACATGCACAATAACACCAAAATGTGGCTGAGCAACTACCTTTCAGGAAGATACTCACATGTCACATTTAATGGCAAGTCATCCAAAACCAAGTTTTTTCCGAACGGGGTCCCTCAAGGTTCTGTTCTCTCAACAACACTGTTCAACTTATACATGCATGACATTCCAACACCCATAGATAACAAGCTTACCTTACCATCATATGCAGATGACATCACTCTAACATCCACCCACAACAACATCGACACCGCTACAAATAACCTACAAACATACATAAACAGTATACAAGACTGGCTCACACACAATAGACTCAAAGTAGCTCCCACAAAATCAACCATCACCTTGCTTACAAGCAACACAAAAGAATACCAGCTAACTCCACAACTTACACTAAACAACACCAACATTCCATACACCCACAGGACCAAAATACTTGGGGTCACATACAACACATCATTAACTTTTGCAAACCACATTCAGGACATTAGAAACAAATGTACGTCAAGACTTAACACGCTTAGGGTACTAACAGGCACAAACTTTGGACACCAGCAGGAAACAACATCACTCATATACAAACAATATATTCGCTCAGTTATGGACTATGCTAGCCCATACTGGGCACCCATTATCTCAATCACACACATAAACACCTTACAGACAATACAAAACAACGCACTTCGTATCATTACAGGATGTACTCAAACAACACCAAGAGAACACCTGCACACAGAAACAAAAATACTGAAAGTTAGGGAACATTTAGACATGAGGGGAACACAATTCATGGCAGCAGTAGCAACTAACCCACAACACCCTTGCCACTACATGTACAATCATGCACCAACACCTCGCACCATTAAAGTAACACCAGAGAGACATTATAACTAAATACTCCATTTCATACCACGCCCCACAGACATCACACAGTACAGAAAACATATACACACACATTTAACCAACAAAGCGCTGACACGACTTGGCCCGAATGCGGTCCTAGGTGCGAAACTGCCACCCATTGACAGGTCAGAGATCAGCCTGAGCAGATCGGATCGAGTTAACTTAGCACGATTCCGATGTGGACATCACCCCAACTTACAGACAAATAAACACAGACTAGACAACTCCACAGTCGACACCTGCCACCTGTTCCAGGACACACCACAAACAATTGAACACATTATGACAGACTGTACCGCTCTAGCACAACATAGAACACAACATAACATCACTAATGCGCTGAACCTCTGGTCCACTCCGGAGAGGGCGATCAGTTACCTACTGTACGTGCCGCCGGCTTCCTCAGTTAGGGTGGGCTCATCGGCTAACCAACACAACAACAACAACAACAACGTTGCTAAAATGTTCTATAAATTTAATGTTAACAAACGGAGCTAAATTATTGTATAATATAAATGATTTTTTAAAGTTTTAAAGTAAGACAGTTCGCAAACGATTTTAAATAGAGTAACGAATACAATATTAAAAATGGTGAAATAAACATGTTTAGCTTTGTTCAAACATAATACTGTAATCACGGAATTCTTGAACTCATTTATCGTCTTTTTATGCGATCAAGACCAAAATGTAGATGATTAAAGGAACATATCGAGAAGCTATCCAATGATTTATGAACAAGCAAGAATAAGCATTTCGGTTTTAGGTGTCCCCTTCGGCGGACAAATTGACTGTGCACATCTGGATAGTATTTAAATTTGACCGAGGATCATTGCCTTTGGAATAAAGGGGACTACTGCCTACATGTATGGTCATAATATTACTATTTAGCCTGTCTTTTATCGTTATTACAGTTTTTTCTTTTTAGACTCAGAAAAACTGACCCATAAAAGTCATTCAGCTATTCATCATAAATGCTTTCAATATGATTGGCGGATCTTACATTTGTACTTTGCCTAGAACATTAATTGTCAGTATAATTATGAGATGGCGGTTCATACTCCTAACATCTAGTTACTTGACCTATGATACAATAACTTTTAGTAGTTGGTGGGCTTGAACCTTAATTCAAAGAATCTTTGACTGTTATTATCTTCCTGGATTTGAATTTATCAACTAATAGATCTTGATGTACGAAATATCATACAGTAGGCTCAGTATGCTCTTTTTCTTGTTTATATACGTCATCCCAGCAGACGAAACGGTCTCGCAAAGAAAGTGAATATAAAGGCTGAAATCTGTGAAAAATTTAATTGAGTTATTTTAAATTTATATTGTCACAAGCTGATCTTATATTATCTCGGTGAAATGTAAAATCAACAGATTGATTACAAAGTCCTTGTGCAAATTTAAGCTTCAATAACTTTTAATGTACAGTGCTTACAATAAGTCTCGCGCCTCTGTCTCGTCCCAAGCTAGTCTGTTAGGTATAAAATGGGCGGTCCTTATGGCAGCGGAGGTGTGTTCGGATTGGTGCACATAATTGCTCTAACCCCATCATTGACGTCCATTATTACGTCACTTCTGCTACATTTTAGTGTTTAAAATACAAATGATCAAGAAGCAGAATGACCAAGTTTCCGGATGTTGGGATGATTATGGAGCAATCCTAGTCATCATAATATTAGCTGGGCATTACATTATACCGTCTCAATATATACTGTAGACTATAGAGAACGACTAATTCGACAAATATCCCAAATCATGGCATGATACCAAAGTTATTTTGACGCAGGTCTAAATTATTTGCTCAAGTGCAATGATTGATATTAAGTAATTGTTGGGAATTGTTGTCAATATTGTTGTTTGTGATACATGTCCTACGTGAAGAATCTAATGACCAAATTCCTCAGTGAACCTCTCACGCGCTCGCATTTCGAGGAAGTCACGGTCGTCTCACTAATAGATAGTTTATCCATTGTTTTAAGTGGTAACCTATTCCATCTTATGAAAGTCACTAGTCTAAAGCAAGACTGGTGGGCCGTGAATCAAAGAAATTTGCATTTGATTTGTTCATCGTAATTATTACGTAATATAGTATACTGTATATAGTAGTATATAAGAGTTTATTGGTAGCATATCATATGACAATTCCCATAAACATGTGATGGCCTCGATGTTGCCAGTTTTTATTTTTTTCCTGAAACTATTACCTTCTCATAGTTTGTTTCAACAATGCATATATTATCATCACGAGCGTAGACATTGCAAGAAAAGATCCTAACTAAGGATAAGTAAAGTTCTTTCATGGTCACAATATATACTTTTATAGATGTCAAACATAAAAATATAATAAAATTCTATATTAACATAAATATATATTCGATACACATTTACGTCATGGCTTTAACATCAGTATTTCGTATAGCTTCCTCCAGCATCAATAATTTCTTGCAATCGTTGCGGCATAGAAGAGGCCAGATTGTAGGGAATGTTTGGTGTTCGACGTAAGCTCTCCCAACTATTCCTCGTGTGAGCTAAAAGTGCTTCAAATGTTCTTTCATTGCGTTGCTCCCATTCGTTAATCATTATTGCCCAAAGGTTTTCAATCGGATTCATATCAGGAGAACGTGGTGGCAGAATTAGATTAATAATCTCTGGCTCCCTTTCCTCCTCCCTTCGTAATTCCCCACCCAACCTCGTTTCCTTCGACATAGCAACGCTACCTCCATCCTCATTCCACTTCCTTCATTAAACCTATTATCGCTTTTACTGTCCCTTCCTTCCATCCTTCAATGCCAGCGTTCTTAAACCTAGCACATAAATTATATAATATGGAATCTAACACCTTAGATCTCTACGCATTCATGTTACTTGAAGACGCCTGTGTCTTAGGGGAATCTAAGTGTTGAGAGTGGGTTTGAGGGGTAGTCTATAGATTATTACAGATGACCTTGAACGCTCCAACTATTTAAAAATGATTATTTATTACGCACATCATATGGCATAATACACACATGAATTTAAGTATCTTACACTATAGGAATGGAATTGAATCCTACCAGAGTTAAAAAGTCGCAAATATGATAGATTAGTTTGTATTAAGAGTAGTGGTGCACCGATTAATCGGTATCGGTACCTGACATGCCGATTAATCGGCATTTTGCCGATATTAGGAAAATACCGGCATGCAAGGTGCCGATACCGATTAATCGGTGCACTACTAATTAAGAGATTACTAACAGAAAAGGATTTGGGATAGAGCGGAAGGGAGAGAGGATATTTTCTCGAGTTTCGGTTATTATTAATGTTATATGGATACATTGCCATGCGGTGTGATCAGAGAGAGACACACAGAGAGACACACAGAGACACACACAGAGAGCTTTTAAATCACACCTTTTAAATGGTTTGTGGGTAAGGGCTTGACGTATGTTATTTTAGTCCAGGGTAGTTTATGTGGAGGTGTTAACGTAACTTGCACTTGGGACTGTTAATTGTAAAACAACTACCATAGCTGGGACTGAGACACGTTATCCCCTGCATACTCTATATATATCTATATACAGTATGTCTCTATATATAAATAGATAGAGTGATCGACACAATGATAATGTGGACGTCATTGATGGGGTTAGAGCAATTATGTGCACCAATCCGAACACACCTCCGCTGCCATAAGGACCGCCCATTTTATACCTAACAGACTAGCTTGGGACGAGACAGAGGCGCGAGACTAATTGTAAGCACTGTACATGTCATAGAAACAAATGGTAAACGGCATATGAAAGCATAATTGAGACATTTATGTTCAGACCTAGAAATTTGTAATGTAGTGTGTTAAAGAATAATAATTATGCACTTATATGCCATTTCCAATTCCTTTCTATCATGTGTACACCAAAAGTTATTAAAGTGTATTGTTGCACAAGCACTTCGTAACTACCATGTATATGAGGGTCTATGTTATATATAAGAAACAGGAAACTTTTCAATGTTCACCGTTAGAGTAGAAAACTGTAACCTTTACTAAGTGTTAAACAAGTACAATTCAGTAATAAAACTATTATAGATGGTCTGAATGTGGTGTTTTTATTTAAAAACATATCAAGTTCCTTGTAGCTCAAAAAATATCAAAAACTCTTGTTTGATTTCCCTGACAACAATCACGTAGCGACCGCACATTCCTCCAGGGTACGTGAATGACATCGTCAGGGAGGCAGAATTACCAACCTGTGTAGCAAACAATGGAAGTGATTTCACATCAGGTCTGCCATAGTAATCAAAGGTTACTTTATTCGCCAAGTGTATCTGAAGAAAAGTTAATTAACACAAACTTTGTGGACTGGAAATACAAATGACAAGTAAAAAGTTAAAAAGTAGAATTGTTACAAATGGAAAGTATTAACAATTTGGTTTTAATAAATTAAAACTAACTTTGCCAATTTTAAGTAAAGTATTTGAAAGAACTGTATAAAAGAGACTAATCAAATTCTTAGCTGAATACAATATCCTAGCAAAACAATTTGGGTTTAGAGAAGGACACACACCACAGAAGACGCTATCAACGTGCTATGAGAAAATATCTATAAAAACCTAAACTATAAATGCACACAGTCCTAGTTTTCATTGACCTGTCAAAAGCCTTTCATCCGCTCTCACATGATATCTTACTTTACTAGATAAATTAAACACATATGGTATAAGGGAAAATATGCTAAATTGGTTTAAGTCATATCTCTAATCGTCACCAGTATGTTAAAGTAAATGACATTTTATCAGAATATGCTGTATTGGAAAGTGGAGTTCCACAACAATATATCCTTGGACACTTACTTTTCTTAATGCATATAAATTATTTTTATCGCTCAGCAACATAAAACTGTATTCAGTATGCAGACGATACAACACTCACTTCTACACACCACAATATCAACTCCCTAATGAACGAAGTGAACAGGCAGTTACATCATGTCTATAAATGGATGTGTGCAAATAAGCTTTTACTAAACTTGATAAAATCATTGTATGTGATCCCAAGTAAAAAACTGTAATCGTGCATACCCCATTAATAACTGGAAACACTCCTCTTGCTAAAGTAAATGAAGTTAAAGTGCTTGGCACCGAGTTAGATGAAAAATTAAATTTCAAAAGCCACACAAAATATCAAATGAAAAATATCTAAATTTCTCTACATAATATTCAAACTCAAATAAAACAATTCCCCAAAATGCCCTCCTCACACTGTATTACTCATTTATTCATCCACACTTACAATATGGAATCACAGCATGGGGTAGTACAACGAATTATATATGACATCTGCTAATAGTAATCCATAAAAAATGCTTACGAACTCTCTCAAACAATGATAACAGGCAATCTAATACCTCTCCAATGTTCACAAATTTAAATATTCCAAAACTAAATGACTTGCATAAAGTTCCTGTCTGTATCAGTAGGTACAGAAATTGCAAGTAATAGATACTATACTTCGCCCATTCACAGAGCGATTACTCCGATCAAACCAACCATAATCATAATACAAAGCTTCCCACTGATTTCATACATAAACCAAACTATTCCATGCAAATTGCAAGAAATGCTCTCTCCTACAAAGGGGCAGATATTTGGAACGCTATATCTATAAACATCAAACAAGCACCATCATTAATTTCGTTTCGCAACTCACTAAAGAAGCACTTTATTAACTCCTATTTTACGTATGTGTGTGTGTGTGTATATATATATATATATATATATATATATATATATATATATATTGCAACTTGTAAGTATTACTAAACAATGAAAATCACCTATTATATATTCAAAATTCACAATCTTAAATTGTGTGCAATCACAAGCTATATAAATGATATGTTAAAAGTTTTCATTATATTACACCATAGTTATAATGCTCCTCATTTATCTGTATTTTTGTAACTTTAAGATTGTATCATAATTTCTAATTTGTAAATTATTATTGGTATTTCAACATGTTCTGTCTACCGTATTGTTTACTATTTTTCTTTTCTATTATTCTTCCTATTATTATTTCTATTATCATATCGTATTGTTTAACACTTTCTTTTCCATTATTTCGAAATTTATTTCAATTTTCCTTTGCAATGACAGAATTAACTAAATGCAACTCTATTTTCTTTTCCACAAACTCTATATACATTTCTTAGTTCCCTTTTTAAAAATTGAAATGAATCTCAAAGATTTTTGCCTGAAAAGCTGTTATGCCTGCCAACGGCATATTCACATAAGAATACTGTAATTAAACTACTTGTCACTAAAAAATACAAAGTTAAACATTAATGCCAACATTGTGCCTATATGGATGTGATATACAGTATATCTTATGCAATGTGTTCTTTCTGAATTATTATTATTATTATTATTATTATTATTATTATTATAATTAATATCCTTTCAACCTTTTAAATGTTTCGTGCGTTCCTCCTCTCATATAAAAATCGTTGTATTTACAGTACATTTTTAAAATATCAGAGCAGTAACGAATGTTTGGAGAAAACAAAATATTGACAAAAAACGTTTTACGTGTTTATGCATGACAAGGTCGTAAGGCATGCAAATATTTGAAAAAAAAACTATAGATCAAAACGCAGTAAATTGTGTTACTAAAATGAAAATAGGCCTACTTCTGAAAATATTTATATTTATCATTTTATTAATTTATTTTAGATATAATATTTATTTATTTCAATAATAATTTAAATTTCTTACAGACATGGGCCTAATGTTTTACCCTTAAATGGAAACAGCTCACCCGCTCAAACGACACAACTCTACTTGATCGGATGGAATCGCAGGTTTTTCGTCCCATCACTTCCCCGCCTCTTAATGAATGTTTTCAATCCCTCTCTCTTTGCCGCAATGTTTCCTCACTCTATTATAACGGACACTGCTCTTCTGAACTCACTAACTGTCTACCTCCTATTTTAAGGAAAGCACGCAAGACCAGACAATCGACACATTCTCATTCCATTTTCGCCAACTCACTAATGCAAGGGTTAATCGATATGCTCAGTCTTTCATCTACTCAACCGGTGAAATCTGGAACAATGTTCCTCATTCCATTTTCCCCTCTTCTCCCCTGTTTACGACCCCCAATCTTTCAAACGCAGAGTGTCCAGGCATCTCGAAACCCTCGACCTTGATTTTGGTTCTCATCTTCCTCTATGAGCGGGCATTTTTGTGAGCTTTCACTGTTGGTTCCTCCTTCCCGTACATGGAATTAGGGTTTCTCAACCGGGATCCTGGACGAAAAATGATAAACTTAAACCGTGGGACAAACGCAGCAAATCCCGGGATTTCCGCGGTTTTACAAACTATTCTAAAATCCTTATTTGAAATAGTTGTACATTAATTTACTACTGTATCTACAAAATACAAATATAAAGACAATGATGACAAATTTATAATAGCACGAATCACGTTGCGTTGTACACCTCGAATAGTGACTATAATCAGAGCTGGGCACTTGCGGCATATTGCGGTACTGCGGTACTGCTGCACTACCAAACCGGTACCAAACCGGTACGCGGAAATTTGAATGCGGTAGCGGTACTGCGGTACTTTCAGCGATCCTTTGCGGTACTGCGTTATGGGGGCCCGGGGTGGTAGTGCGGTGGTACCGCAAGTACCGCAGTACCGCAAAATATGCCGCAAATGCCCAGCTCTGACTATAATATGCCCTGTATGATGTTGTGCATGTGTAATATGACTGGTATTTTTGATGATTGACTCAGACTGAAAGCCGTTCCTTCAATCGAACATGTTGTATTTTAGTAGATTTTAATTTCGGTTATTATTTTCAACTCAGTGGCACACCTTTTTTTTACTACAAATTAGTTAGAAGAATATTAAAGGCGTTGTGTTCGTATAAATTACACTATAATATAATCTATTTTTGTTGAAATGCAATGCTACAAATGAGCATTGTAGGCATAGCCGCCCAGGCTACATACCGTATTTATGTTTCTGCAGTGTTTGAAACTCGGCCAAGTCTCTATCCTTTATTATATTTATCATTATTGCGTAAAAATTTATATTTAATGTTAGCTAACTAATATAGATTTAGCTAATGCTTAAGCACTTTAAGACTTTATCATCATTATTTTTTATAAAGAGCGATATCTCTGGATTCCGGAACGATGGCCAATTTTGTCCCCAAAACGGGGATAGTGAAAATCCCTTAAAACGAGAAACCCACATGGAATTAAGTTAATCAGAATTTCAATTAAATTTTTATACTCACTCTTTCCATATTAAATTTACAATGTAAATTTGAAATCGAATTTGCTCTTATTAATCTCTACAATGAGAATTTTCAATGAGAATTTTCAGACGAATTTTAAGAGTGAAAGATAAGAACATAGAAATATATGAAAATAAATTGCACCCAAAACTCTATTTTATTTTATTTCTTACCACTGAAGTATATGAAAAAGCCATTTGTCTTCTATCATTATCATTCCTATATAAAATTATTATTTAATCAAACTCTTCCTTATCTAAAAATGAAATAGGATAACATAATTTAGCACCAATATTCCTGAATCTAAAAATTCAGGACTAAAACTCTCAATTCTCTAAGAAACATAGAAGAGAAAATAGAAGATTTTATCCAGGGATGATGGTGAGAATACAAATGCACATAAGATTTATTACTAGTAGAATTGAGGAAAACTTCAAATTTCTTTATGGATTTAGAACCCGTAATTATATAAATGATGCACTCAAATACAGTAAATGAGGCTGAAAATAGTTTTGATTGTAAATTAAATGTGTACATTTCCGGAAAAAAGATCACCTAGAAATATAAACCTTTTAAAAGCATAAAAAATTAATAAAAAATTAGTTTTTTTTTTAAATTTTATTTCATTTGTGTCATCAAAACGATTGAAATACCCAAATAAAGACGGACAACTTGCAGTTGTTAGGTTATATGCTCTTTAGGAACTGTATGTTTCTTGCGAACTATTTGCCGAAACTCTATGAATTGATGTTTCCAGAAGGTTTAGTCATAAATATGTTGAAAATTTACTCGCAACAGCTGTTTCCTCACTTTAAAACAAATCACACCCATACATTTACAATATTGTTCTTGCAGAGTTGAAACATGAAATCTTTTCGTCATTTTAAATGTTTAAATGAACCAAAGGAAAATAAGTAATTTGAAGTGTTTATCTTCACAATTTTTGGTGAAGGGCAAATGTTTTGTCCTTGACTTTCCTCTAAACTGATTATCGGTTCAACTGCTCTCATATACATCAGGGGAATATTAGAGGACGGAAGTAGGGGATGGGTTTTGAAGGAGAATATAAAGACGATAAAAGAGAGACAGAGGCTCTCGTTACTCGTAAGTGTATACTTTGATTTGGTTCACTTCAAAGAAGAAAAGATTGGACAGTTTTTCATATTCGTGATTAATATTTGGGTTCTTAATCGTAAAGTGTTCCGCCAAATTATAGTTAATAAACTTTTAATCATCGTTATTTAAGACTTTAAAATGCCAAATTACGATCTTTCACTTTCATTTCATATGATTTTTGTTGTGTTTTTGCTGTTTGTAAACACGGTCGCTGAAAGCAATGGAAATTCAACGACAGGTAATTGTATACACTATTGAGACTGTATTTATTATCATTGGGTTTACACATAAGAATTCTTATTTTAAAAAGGTAAAATTAATTACATTCAATTACACTAATTTATATTTAAAACTCGCTTCTACTCTGAATTATTTATTTTAAATTTACTGAAACGCGTTTGGGATCCAGAGTTGTTTTGTGTACAAAGTAAAAGTAACGTAAATAAGAAGCTAATTTTTTGACTAACCTACAAAATACTTATTTTGTTACCCATAATGCATTTCAGTTAATTCAAAATCGTTGCTGGAAATTGTGTCTACAAAGATGACGGATGTGGATTCCAAAGTAGATTGGCTAATGAACGCATTTGAAAACAAAAACTCCAAAAACCAAAGATATGAACCGAAGACAGAAAGTCTTATTTGTTCTTTAAGTTCAAGAGTGATTGAAATGGGTAAGTTTACCTTATAACGTATAAAGTCATCATAACCTAATTTACAGTGACGATAATAATTGAGTTCACTTGAAATTATTTGAAATGTGGTCTATTAAAAATGATGGTAGTAGAAGGTATTCATTAGGGTTCATCAATTTCCCGTTTTTTCCCAATCCTGGTACACCGGGATTCAAACTTACGCAATTCCAGGATTTAATATAAACCTGAAATATTTCAGCAATATTTAAAAGCATTTAAACAAAATTCTTATTTGGTAGAATAGGCCTATAAACAGTTTGAGAACATGGGATATTTGCAAAAAATAATATGGAACATAAATTTCTTTCTTCAAAACAATAATACCCTTGAAACATATTCCTTCATATAAAACTTTCTAATATAAGTTAAAAAATAGCAGTTCACTCAAGTGGTAAAGATTCTAAAGAAAGTGAAGAAACAAGTGTTTTCTGCAAAATTAAAGAGACTTTGTTGACCTTACAATATTATCATTCACTGATTTTTTAAATAATTTTTCTAAAAATACAAATGATCCACACTGCCATCACTCACCAATGTTCGTAGTTTGATAACACCATTTCACCCTTGGATCCCGGGATCACACTTATTGAATCATAGTATTCATGTGTCAAACCACTTATAATTAATTAACATTAATTTATTTTATGTCTGAACAGCGAACGAAATTGGTGCTTTCAAATCATCAGCTTCACTGTCGTCAACAAATGCTCCTTCAGGTAAAATTATTTTCAGTTTGTGTTTCCTTCTTGCAGATATTTCTTGCCAATTCTTTTAAAAACAAATTATATACGAAATCATTACAAATTTTTCGTCTTTTAAAGGATTGTTTTGATCCATCATCAAAATCAAAATCTATAAAAATTCTTTATTTCTGAAATAAATATTAAATATTACAAGTTTTACTGTTACAGTAATACAATGATTGAAACCGTCAACTGGATCATTAATGTCATTTAAAATGGCCAATAAGCTTTAGGCTTCACTGAATTATAAAAGGTAAAACCTATCACTTTATACGTAATTATCATTATTTAAATATATAAATCATGAATAAGAAGTATTAATTAATTAATTTAGAATACAAGAAAGAACTAATAGTTGGAAATTAGAAAATGTTTTTGAAAATTACAGTATATATTTAATCTTAAAAAGTTATTATTATAATAGATATAATACGAGTGCTGTACAAACAATTAACAGTTATAGAGGAAAGAAATAAGTAAATACAGAATACGAAAAATGAACAAGTTATGATTAGGTTATATATAACTCGTGATTTGTTATGATTAAATAATACTGTATATAAATTATTGAATAAAGAATATTAACTAGTTTAGATTACGCAAACGAACTTGTAGTTGAAAATAGAGTACATATTACATCTTAAGTCCTTTTTATAGATATAATAATAATACAAACAAAGTCAAAGCTAGATATGATACAAATAAAAATTAAAGGCAAAAGCCTCGAAGAACATTTCTCCACGATGTGAGGGCGAATGTGCCACGAGGGTTACCTTTAACCGAAGTAATGATACGCACCGTAAACTGAGCTAAGGAGAACCCATATAATACAAATATAAATTAAAGTTTATCAAAGTCGTAGTTGTCTGGTTGTTTAGATAACTATTTTCTTTTGTTTTGATAGTATTTTGTTAGTTGTCATTTTAGAAACCAAAATTATTTCGTTCATTTCATGTGTCAATCTCATGTAATGTTACAGAGCGTTATGGAGCAGTATTCTTTTAAAGAACACGAAATGGCTATAAGCACGTTCTTCAAAATAATACTTCTCTATAACTACGACTTTGACAAACTTTAATGACTCCTTTTAATTGGATCGTCCTCGGTAAAAAAGCAATGTACCTCGGAAACGAGACGATTGCTGATTTACCTTCATAGGAACTTTTTTGTTCACTTTGACGTCCTGAATATGTATACTAGTTTATGAAACATAATTTGATAACACGAAAGGACTTGGAATAATTTTTTTTCCCTTGTGAGTATGCATGATTCAATCAGTTCACGTGTTTAATTATGAAATTATCATATTATATATATATATATATATATATATATATATATGTGTGTGTGTGTGTGTGTGTGTGTGTGTGTGTGTGTGTGTGTGTGTGTCAGAAAAAGGAGAATCCACGTTTTAAGCATATTTTAATTGGGTTAAAACGTTTCGGAATATTGTTCTATGATCACTGGTAACTGAAATAAATACAAATGAAAAAAACCATTACAGATCACAGTTAAAATAGATACAAATGAAATAAAAAATAAATGGAAATGAAACTAAAAGAGAAATCAAATAACAATTTTCAGTCAAAATAAATTTGTAAACAAATGATATTTTATACAAATTAATACAAAAATTAAGAATCAAACAGTGACAAGTTGAGGTTCTTATTGTTCAAAGTAAAAATGGGTTACGTTAAACTATAACACTTACGTACGTTACAGTAATAAGAATTAAGCTGAATAGCAAAGATAGATGTGAAAGGTATCGCTGAGTTTAAATATTTTTATTTATGAAGTGAAAGCTGATGAGAAATATCATTTAAACAAGGTTTATTCTGCAGAATGTGGAGAATGTGGGTTGAATTATGAATATATGTTTATTGTTTTGAAGTGGGAGGGATTTAGTGAGTGATTTTTTTTATGTAATAAGAAGAGACAAAGGGCGCGCGCCCACAAAATTGGACCCCTTTATAAGAAAGAGAGATCTGAAATCAAGGTCTTCGGGGTTCACGATGCCCTTTTTTATGTAAAATTTATTTGAAAAGAATGTGTAGTATGTAAAATGCATGTAAGTGTAGTGAAGGATAGAGAGAGAAGTGTGTGTTTGAGAGCATACTGGACTGCTCACACGAACAAATATCAGCTAAGGAGGACAGTGAGAGGAGAAACGGGAGTTCCAGCAATCCCTTTCTCCTGCATAACGTACTCCTCGGAGTTCTTTCGTGGTCGATTGGTGTCTATACTCTCCTCCTTAAATGGTAATGCTCGCGTATAGCAGATATTGATGGTCTATTAAGGGGTTACGAGGTGCGACTGAAGATGCTTCTATGTTCGTCTGCCTTGAGTTTGAATTACAGAGAGTTGAGTTGAAAGAATATACAACAGACGAGAAGATGTTGGTATTAGGTTGCCTTCATGAATAAAGCAAGTTTTCAAACTGTGGTGATTTGTGAAAATGAGGTGGAAATTGACTTGGGTTTAAAGGTGGGTAGTTGACGAAGGAAGTCTGATTGTATGTTATGTTTTTGGTTTAGGTATTCATAGCATGGTGTTGGTTACGTCGTCGTCGTCGTTGGCCTAGGCAAGCTACGGCTTGGGACCGTAGCGCATCTATCCGGTATAGGTTAACCTGGATGATGTAGCCATAAGCACTGCCGCTAGTTAAGTGCCAACCAGTGATTATCTCACTAGCCGTATTGAGTCCGTTAGGCGAAACTACGACAGTACCAAAGGTGGAAAATATAACCTTTGGTTTTCTATTATTTATTTGCAAAATGGACATGGCATTAGATTAAAATAAATATTTGAATATAAATGATTAACTGACAATTGTGATATATAATTAATTATGTTTACATACATAAATAATATAGTATACATAAAATTAGTATTAATGTGGTTCACAATTGAATTATAATGGGGTAACTAATTTAAAATGAATTTATACTATTCCGAAATTCAAGACGGTAAAATTAACATTTATCTTGAAACTAAAATAAGAGTATTCCTACACACTCCCCCACCAGAGAGGAAGTTCAAGAGTTCCGAACGACACAGATTTCCGCTGAACCTTTTTGGTAGCTACTTACCTCACTTAAGGTTGATTCCAAAAACGCAGGCTTAAGACGATCGATAGAAACCTTGTCGACCTTGGAACCGCGCTGGATGAGAAATGATTTGCGCGTACGTCGGAGAACTTCATAGTCCCGTCATATGGACATTGGAGAGCCGTTTTGGGACAGGTACACGAACGAAAACGTGGGTGCAAGACTGGAGGGCTGGGAAATAAAGATGTTCTGTTGGCTAGTCAATCGAGGGGAACAGGCTGAAGGGACTGCATGTGAGAGGAAAGTGTTTGAGCGAATTCCGTAGGATCGCATGACTTATCCCCTGCAGTGAAGTAGCCACCTGGTAGCCGCAGTGTTGTTCCATAGACTAGTTTCAGCCGCTGTAGTCTTCAGATCACTCTTAAATGCAGAGCGAATACCAAGCAAAACGAGTGGAAGCTTATCCATCCAATGGGAGTCTTCGTGACACATAAGGATGACTTCAGCTGGCGATGGAAGCGTTCGACGAGGCCGTTAGCTTGCGGATGATACGCACAGGTATGCGCATGTACTGTACCCAACAAGCTGGTAAACTTCTTCCAAAGCGAAGACTCAAATTGGCGACCTTGGTCAGTGATGACTTTTGTCGGCAATCCAAATCTTGATACCCATCCATGAAGAAAGGCTCTTGCAACAGTGTCCGCTTGGATATCAGGAAGTGGATAGCTTCAGGCCATCTGGAAAAGCGTCGAGACAGGTGAGCAGATACGTTGGCCTTGAATCACTGGAAGAGGGCCAACAATGTCTACATGAATTACCTCAAATCGCTGGGATGGGGCGGGAATGCGTCAAAGGGGGACCTGGTGTGCCTTTGACTTTGGCACGCTGGCAGGCAAGGCACGTTTTGGTCCAATGTTTGACATCCTTCCGCATCGAGGGGCCAAACAAAGCGAGAGGTAACCAGGTGTGTTTGCGAAGCACGGATACCAGGATGGGAGGGCTTATGAAGATCCATGAAGACTGCTTTTCTGTGACATGGAGGGACATAAGGGCGAATAGCAGCTGTTGATACGTCGCAATAGAGGGGCACAGACAATCCTGGCATACTCATTTTCTTGAGGAAAGTGAGTGAGTGGAGTCTTCTCTGAGCAGGTCTTGTAGTTCCGTATCCTTATCTTGATCCTGTGCAATAGCATTCCACAGTGTAGAGCTGAAGGTAACAGAAGTAATCTCTATCCTTGAAAGTGCATCCGCTGGAGTGTTCAAGACACCTTTGATGTGGCGGATATCTGTGGTAAATTGCGAGATATAATCGAGTTGCCTGATGACTCTGGGAGAGTGGTTACAGCTGTTTTTATTGAAGACAGTGACCAAAGGTTTGTGTCGGTAAAAACACAAAACTCTCGGCCTTCAAGAAATGTTGAAAATACTTCACGTTTAAGTAAATAGCAAGAAGTTCACGTCCGAAAGCACTATACGCGTTTTGGGCTGGCTGCAGCTTTTTCGAGTAAAACGCGATGGGTGATTGTTGACCGTTAATGGTTTGTTCCAACACTCCACCGATCGCAACATCTGATGCATCGACCGTCAGAGTTAGGGGGGCATCACTGATAGGAAATGACAGAGACAATGCACTATTGATAGCATTTTTTGGCATTGTCGACGCCTGTAAACTATCGCTACACCATACCAATTTCGTTACCTTGCGTTTTGTGTGTGATCATAGCGTGTAGAGAGCAAGAACACTGGCACAGTTTTTAATGAACTTGTGGTAAAATTTACCAAACCTAGAAACCGACGTAACTCACGCTGATTATTTGGCATTGGTAATTTTTTTATCACTTCACACTTGTTCTGAAGGGGGGTAATTCCGTGCTGCGAAATCGTGTGACCAAGAATTTCCAAGGTTGGCTGTGCAAACACACACTTAGATGCATTAATAGTAACACCGTATTGTTCTAAGCGTTGAAAGAGGAGTGAAAGATGTTCCTTATGTTCCTCTTCCGTTGAGCTGGCCACAAGCAAATCATCGATGTAGGCATAAACAAAGTCTAAGCCTCTGGTGACCTCATCTATAAACCTCTGAAAGGTTTGCGCAGCATTCCGTAGCCCGAACGGCATCTTCAAAAAATTCGAATACCCAAATGGTGTACAAACTGCAGTCTTGGGAATATCCGAAGGCTCTACTGGAATGTGGTGGAAAGCCTTAACGAGATCTATTTTACTGAAGATAGATTTGCCGTGGAGAAGAGAAGTAAAGTCTTGGACATTTGGTACCGGATATCGGTCCGGGATGGTTGTCGAATTTAAAAACCGGTAATCCCCACATGGTCTCCAGTCTCCTGACTTCTTCTGGACCAGGTGTAGGGGAGAGGACCAACTGCTTTTGGAAGTCTTATTATCCCAAGATCCAGCATAAGCTGGAATTCCGATTTGGCAGCTTTCAGTTTGTCCGGGGCAAGACGTCTGGGTTTTTGCAAACACAGGGGGACCTTTTGTTGTAATGTGATGGGTAATGGTGTGCTTAATGGTATCACCCATCTGCATCGGTTGAAGAATTCCTGGATATCGCTGGAAAAGGCACTGGTACATGGAATTAGGGGGAACGAGGGAAAGTGCAGAGTTCGAGGCGTCCGGAAGGGCAACCTGTTTGGCAAGAACAGAAAGCAGTGTGGCCTGGTCGCATAAGCGTCGCTTGTCAAGATCCACCAGGAGTTTGAAATGCTGGAGGAAGTCAGCGCCGATTATGGGATGCTGCACTTGAGCACAGATGAAAATCCACTTGAAGGATCGGTGAAGGCCCAAGTTTAGTTCACGCGACTGAGTACCGTACGTGGGTATGCGTGAACCGTTACGAGCGTATAGAGGCGGAGATTCCGAGTGCGTATGACCAGATTTTTGAGGGAATACACTGACTGACGCTCCGGTATCAACCAAGAAATTGACACCAGAGTTCCCTGTCCTTTATGAATAACAGGTTGGCAGTGCGAGTACTAGACGCCATTAGGACTCGCTGCTGGGTTTTCCGACGAAAATTGCAAGGGGAGAGATGCACTTCCTAGCCTTCTTTCCAAATTTCGAGTGGTAGAAGCAGATCTTCCCGGAAACTCGAACGATGCCTCTTCGTAAATCTTGACCGAGAATGGCTTCTTTGCCGTTGATTTTGTAGCAGAGAACAAACGTGGTTGAGTTTGTTGACTTAACTCTTTCACTTTCAACTCCAGTTCCGATTGTGGTTCACGTTGTTGACCGGAGCTGTGTCAATCTCCACTACTTTGTCGGCAGTTTCTGCTAGTTTATCAACTGGAGTAGCAGGATCCATAGTGGCCAAGACACGCTGAGCTGATGGAGGAAGTTTCTGCAAGAACAACTGTCTAAAGATGTCCTTATCGAAGGTTTGTGCGCGTTCGCCTAGAGCGCATGCATAGCCCTCAGCATTTGAGTGGGCTTACGGTCTCCAAGTTCTTCTTTTGAGATTAACTGATGTAGTTTCTCACGCTCGGAGACAGTGGTGCGGCACAGGATGGCAGACTTCAGATCGTTGTATGGGTCCTCACTCGTGGAAGTACACACGATGACGTCACGGACTTCAGAGATGATGCTCGCTGGTAGAGAGGACAAAACATGATCGTATTTGTCTGCTAGCGGTGATCCTTCCAAGTTGAATTGTGATTCCACTTGGTGGAACCAAATAAATGGATCACCCGGCCAGAAGACGGGGAGCTTTACGCTCAAGTGGGATGATGGCACCAGCGTCGTCAGGCATCTTCTCCTATGCTTGCGAACGTACAAGCAAGACGACAAGTTCCCAACGAAGGAGTGGAGGTTGAGACGAGCGCAGGCACAGAGCGCACGGGCAGGGGTGAGGGGCAGAGGGCACGAGCGACATTACAGTCTGGGTCCTAGTCGCTCGGGTGAAGGGGTGGTGGGCACGAACGACGTTTCAGTCTGGTCCTAGTCGCTCGGGTGAAGGGGGTGGTGTGGGCACGAACGACGTTACAGTCTAGTCCTAGTCGTTCGGGTGAAGGGGGTGATGGGCACGAACGACATTACAGTCTAGTCCTAGTCGTTCGGGTAGAAGGGGTAATCCAGCTCCGGGGTCACCAATTGTTGGTGTTACGTCGTCGTCGTCGTTGGCCTAGGCAAGCTACGGCTTGGGACCGTAGCGCATCTATCCGGTATAGGTTAACCTGGATGATGTAGCCATAAGCACTGCCGCTAGTTAAGTGCCAACCAGTGATTATCTCACTAGCCGTATTGAGTCCGTTAGGCGAAACTACGACAGTACCAAAGGGGAAAAATATAACCTTTGGTTTTCTATTATTTATTTGCAAAATGGACATGGCATTAGATTAAAATAAATATTTGAATATAAATGATTAACTGACAATTGTGATATATAATTAATTATGTTTACATACAATAAAATAATATAGTATACATAAAATTAGTATTAATGTGGTTCACAATTGAATTATAATGGGGTAACTAATTTAAAATGAATTTATACTATTCCGAAATTCAAGACGGTAAAATTAACATTTATCTTGAAACTAAAATAAGAGTATTCACTACAATGGGAAGTTAAAATAGTGTACGTATTTTGACATATCTTTTATAAAAATGTTATTGAATTCTGAAGAGCAGTGGCGTTGCACGGTACGGTCATGGTGACATAGGAAGATGTAGACCAGGGTAACTCTCTTCGGTAATCCTTGGTTAGGGAACTGGTTTGCTGATATAGGTTCTGCTCGAAGAAGAAAAAGGTGTCTGAGGCTGTAAATTTAATAGTTTGGGAAACCTTTCCTTTTATATACCTAAAATTGCAATGTGGCTTGTGTAATAGTAGAAGTAGTTGATACAGAACTCGGATGGGTTCCTCTATGGCTATATTTGTGTAAAGCGACTCTGTGTAGAAACTACTCATAAACAGATGATCGGCGTTATTGAGAGGGATTATTTTTTTAGAGAACTCAAAGCAGTTGGTGACAAAATATTCGTTAATGGTCAGATGGGATTTTTCCTTTGGTAAGTCTCTTGAGTCATTTCTGCTTATTAGGAAATCAGAATTTTTTAGATAATAATAATAATTAGTCAGGAGGTACAGAAATGGCATAATGATCAAGTCGGAAGGATGCGTCTCTGTAGTGGTCTTCTATTAATTTGTACAGGTATGTCCCCTCCGTCATATGACCATAGATAGTGTGGATGAGGTTAAACAATCACGTGATTGCATTATTTTTCTAAACTATTAAGAAGGGATCTTTTTTGTCGTCAGTAAAATTGCATTTTAATGAAAAACAGCGGACGATAAAATGAAAATTTAGAATTTATTTAAACATAAATAACTAAAAAAGAATTGAAAGTAATATATATATATATATATATATATATATATATATATATATATATATTATATATATATATATATATAATATACATATATATATATATATATATATATATATATTTATATATACAAATGTGTGTGTGTATATATATACACACCTCAAATTTAGAAACTCTCAGATTTGAATATCGTGTTTTGCAGTGAAAGTAATAATTGGGTTTAGCTATCGGCCTCAAAAGCTGGAAGTGGCCCTGGCCTCTTTGGACCTCTGAGGGGGCCTGTATATATATATATATATATATATATATATATATATATATATATATATATATACATATATATAAACAGTGTAAATTTGTTATAGGAAATATGGTTGCTTTGATTTCTGAGCTTCGTTCAGAATTTGAAGCTATGAAGAGTTCCTTTGAAAAGGAGAAATCAAGAACTAAAATTTTGGAACAAAGAATTGAAGACTTAGATTATACTTCTCTTCCTGATGAGCTTGAAACTGAAACAGGTTTGTAGGAATGGCTGAAGTCGCCTTTTAAAGTCTATCAAGTTAGAGAAGTCAAGGCAGTATGTAGCTGAAATTCATTTGGTATATATTAGCAGTGAATTATAAAGTCGCATAACAATTTTAGTATCTCTTTTCTTAAAATTCTAAATTAGGTCATAAATGATTATTTATTATTGAAGTGAAGTAATAATTTCTTTATTTGTTTAAATTCGTTGCAAATCACGATAATTTAAAATAAACAAAACTTTCTCAGAAACCATCGATGATGTTCTTTACAATTAAAGTCCTTTCGTTCGTAGATTATTCGTCGATCACTGTAGTTTTTATGAAAGTAAACGTGTCTGTCATTAGGGGGCTTTTCCGAAACAGAGAAGAGTTAAAAGTAGAATCAATCATGATTCACTGTTTTTTAGATATTACCAAATATATTATTATTTCTTACTTATTTTAGATTCCACTGTTGTCACTCACTGTTGTCACTCACTGTTGTCACTCACCGTTGTCACTCATTTTCTTTATGAAATTTATAAACTTTAATAAATGTTTAACTGAGAGTTAAAAAACAAAAATTATTTGAACAATAAATTTACTGTTTTTAGATTATTAGAAATGCCATTAATAAAATAATTGAGGTTCATTAATTTTAATAATTTTGATAGAATAACCAGCGTCTCTCTAATCGATATTAAGTTCGACAATTTTATAGTTATCCAGAATTCTTCTCTGCAATTTACATTTTGGATATCAGATCTTACTATCTAAATTATTACAAATGGCTCAGTGCTCCCAGTAATTCATTATAACCCAGTAAATTAATCTAATTACTGCCCTCCTGTTTACATCTACAGTTACAACATCATATTTTCTTTGAATATTCAAGTCATACTATTATAAAACCCTCATTCACAGATTTTCTTTTCTTTTCTAGACCACAATTGCCCTCATGGAATTTTCGACTTCAAAAAATATGGAGGGAAACCACTGTTTCATTTTCTCCGACGAATCAGTTTCAATGTCTTCCTCAGGAAACCAACAAACGCTTCTTCGAAGATGTATGTCTCAGCAAATTCAAAATATTTAAATGTTATTTGATTTTCTAAAAAAAAGTTTGGATTTTCATTATTGCGAATTTTAAAGAAAGACATAAATTAAAAATCCTTTTATCATGTTTTTTAAATGAAGATTTGAGAGGAGAAAATATTTTGGTTTACAAACCTGTGCATAATTTTCTTATACAAGTACCCAAGTAAACAGACAACTGACTTTCTGGAAATATATTACTAATAATTATTCATATAAGAACAAAGAGGAATGGCACAGCGCTCAAGCCAACTAATACTGTCCATTGCTCTAATTCTTACATTATTATTACCGGCATCATTAGGGTTCGGACCCCCTACCCCAGTGTTTTCACGTCCATTATAGGGAAACAGAGTTGCCCCCTGCGCTATGGATGCTATTGTGGAAATGTAAAGTAAAATGAGTTTTTAGACCTGACAAAAATTCTGATTATTTGTACGTGATGGAGAAGACTTGAATGAATTAATAATAGAAGAAAATGTCTCATTCTCTCATAATTTTATACATAAAAATAACTTGTAAGGAATAAAATTAGTTTTAATTGAAAGAATGATGCGGAATCGATTATTTTTCCCCAATAATAAAGACTTGGAACACTTTATAACGGAATAAAGTTATTCAAAGAAAATGAACATGAACTGATGACGTATAAATATGCAATAATAATAAGCAAAGTGTAATAAATAGAGTAAAATGCGTATAAGAATTTGAAGTTGAAACGAGTGTGAGACATTAATGAGAGAAGATCATTGGTAATTGTGGTAAACAAATCCAAGTAAAGAAATAGTGAAGAAGGTAAAGCGTATATAAAAAATTATAATTACTTATTGTTTACAATGTTAATTTTTAGGGTGGTCTTTGTTGTGACATAAATTAACTAAATTTCCAAGCTGAAAGTAAATAGTAAGAGTGAACATAAATGTTTAGAAATGAATTGTAAATAAAAAATAAAAATCCATATAAGCATTAACATTTTTATGAAGCACCCTGTATTTTATTATTCAGTTCACAAACGTTTCCTAAATAATTTTTTTTTTTTAGGATAATTCAATCTCTTTCATTCACAGTCGTCCTACTCTAAATGCAGTTGATGAAGATTTCAGTTCTAATTCTCACACAAATGCAGAATCGAACCCATGGTTGTTCGTGGACTTGGAAGTTCCTCACCTTATCTGGGAAATCAGTCTTATTGTTCATGAAAGTAAAAGAACTGCAGGATTAAAGGTATGAGTGTCACTTTGATGAATAAATACTTAATGTAATAAAATAATAAAACTGCTGCCACCTCTATATATATATATATATATATATATATATATATATATATATATATATATATATATATATAATATATATATATAATATATATATATATTATATATATATATGGGAATGAACTCAGAATGGTCCCCTGAGTATTTTATGATACACACAGACCGTGCATGGAACAAGGAACTCTTTTGGGATAATTAAATCCACTATAGTCCGAATAAGTAATGGTAAATGACAAATACCATGGTATTTGTCATTTACCATTACTTATTCGGACTATAGTGGATTTAATTATCCCAGAAGAGTTCCTTGTTCCATGCACGGTCTGTGTGTATCATATATATATATATATATATATATATATATATATTATATATATATATATATATATATATATATATATATATATACACTGTATATGGAAAATAACCACGAGCGGAATAAAAAACCACAGAATGGTGCTCAAATGCTTTCGTCTAATAACATCCCGAGGAACACTGAAATATATAAGTTCGAGACTATACTGTATATAGGTCACAAAGAAAAAATCTTAAAAAAAATAGTAGGAGAAGCAAAAAAAATTTATAAAGAAAAGCTACCAGCAATTGCCCTTCTTGTCTAAATCCATTCTGAACGAATTCAAAACAACAGGATCAAGCGAAAAAACGCTCTGTCTAATGTTGAAATTATTTCTAAGTTGAATAATGGCAGACTCAAGAATATTTCTATTAACAATTTTGGTTGAGTGAAACAAAACTGAAGCATTATTTCAATCAATTCAGTGAGATAACTCTGACAAATGGACAAAAAATGTACGACTGTCCCGTTCTAACAGAATATTGATGCTGTTTTACAAGCGTGTTCAAATCCTTTCCTGTCTGTGAAATGTAAAGGAATCACATTGTTTACAACCAATTTTATAGGTAGCGCCTGAAATATTGGTAGGACTATTCTTTAATATGATATTTTTCACAATATTTTCATATGAAAATACTGCATTAATGTTCAAAACTTTAAGTACGTTAGCAATGGCTAAAAAGCCTCAATCCCTTTTTCGGATGTGAAAAAGCCCATGGGAAAGCACTGGGAAAGCCCAGGTTTTAAGTTTAGTATTAGTCGGAAAAAAAAACTTGTCCTACGTACAGTTTTACTCCGGACATGATATCATATAGTTTTAACAATAATTGAGCATTGCTCAATACTCACAAGCCCATACAGAAAACGAGACATTGCAAATATAGATGCCATACAAAAGACTTTTAAGTCTAAGATAGAGGAAACGAAAGAAGAAGACTTCTGGTCTCGACTACAATTCCTGAAACTCTACTATCTGAAAAGAAAACGCGAGTGGTATACAATAATATAATGGAAAATAATCGATGGTTGTGATAGAAAATGGAAATTCTGTTTGCTTCGTTGGGACAGATGGACATGAAAACGAAGATGGAAAATACTTTGAGAATACGAGACCAGAAATTATTCAAAATCCTGCCCAAAGAACTGAGGAACCAACCTAAATAATTTCAAGAAACATTTCGACAGGTTTTTATATAAAGTCCCTGACCAGCTATACGAGGGCAGAAGAGAGGGGAAGCCAATTCCCTCCTCCACTAAATCTCGCAAATGAGGCGAGATGCTTCAGAGGGGTCGACGCAGGTCGATCCTCAAACTCCAACTAAACTTTACTTTTCAAATTTGCCTGAAAATCTGTCATGCTTTCCAACACCATATTCAGATAACATTACTGTAATTTAACTCCAAAAATTAAACGTTAATCCCAACATTGTGTAAACCAGTATGGATGTAATCTATATCTTATGTAATGTGTTCTTTCTGAATAAAGATTATTATTAAAAAAAAGGAACTTCAAGTATCTCAAGTAAATAAGTAGTAAGTTGAGCTGCACGTGGTGGTGCACCTTTCATTCTTAATTTATAAGTTACCGAGCGACAATAAAATGTGACACTCATTTAATCAAACTCATTAACCTCTACTGGGAATGAAAGAAACGTTACAATATAAACTTCATTTTTTTAATAAAATAACCAACAAGAATAATTGTCATTTTTAAGTTTAAATACATTTTAATTTCAAAACTCAAAATCTGTTTTACTTAACTTTCTTTTCAGATATACTTGGCGAATAACGTAACCTTTGACAACTACGGTAAACCTTATTTGAAGACGCTTCCAGTGTTTGCTGTACAGACTAGCGGAGCTTACACCAACAAAGTGCAGTTTACGCATCCTGGAGGAATGTGCGGTCGTTTCGTCATTGTTGTCAGAGAAGTTGCAAAGGAGTATCTGATAATCTTGAGCTACAAGGAATCGGATATGTTCTCAAATAAAATACATATATTATTGAGACCCACGACTTTACTGAAATTAAATAACAAATATATATTAGGTTTTCGAATGTAACTCAATTTAGAATGTTTTTTGTTATGTAGGTTTTAGAATTAATTTTAAAGTAATGAATATTTACGACACTTGTCTGATTAAGACATTTAGTCACATTATTATGCTTATTTTATGTTATTCATTTACTAAAGGTTATACTGAACAGTGGCTAACTGCTTTTTTTTAATGCATTCAAGCTTATACTCGTATCTAAATGGAATTTTAACCTAGTTTATCTTTATCCTTGGAAGAGATTACCACGTCACCTCTTCACAAGAGATGGTTTCATAACCTAACGCTAAATTATTATTATTATTATTATTATTATTATTATTATTATTATTATTGCAAATAATTATCGATTTAAAACCAACAAACTATTTTCCTTCAAAATTAAGAACGTACTCCAGTAATTTAAAATATTTGCTCTTTATGAAAATGTGTTTCATCCCATACCTAAGATTCGTTATTCTACTCACGAAGACGTGATCATCATTTTCAAAGTGATAAAATGATTTTGTGAAGGACACTCTATAAAGTGAACACTGTCTGAGTTTCAAAAAACGTTATTGTAATATAATACTTGATAGATTGAATAATTGTTTTTAAGCTCGTGGGTCTGCATGTGACATGCGAACAGTATATTTGAAATTAACATAAGATTCATTATAAGTGAATGGCATTTTGCTTCACATGAATAATTTATTATAAGGTTAAGCTATAATTAAATTTACTAAAATACTTATAGAAACTCTAACTAAACTTTACTTTACAAATTCAAAACTTTATTTAGGAAAACGAACACAAATTGCAAAATTTCTGTACAATTTAGATATGTGATATGAAATTAACAATGATTGGTATTCTAGTCCGAATATGGTGTCAGGAGGCATGGAAACCTTTTGGGAAAAATTAATAGGATTCTGTTTATTTACTACACAAGGAAATTTGTGACCTTTCTAATGTAAATTTTAATTTATATAAAATTGTTTGGGGAATAAATGTCGAAATCAAACAAAAATTTCATATTGTGCTCGTCTGTTTACCTGCCAAAGGGTGGCTTCAGTTTCAGCTTCTACGATGAGCACTGCAGAACTCTCCAAACACAAATGCTTTTTCTTGATTGGCTATGCGTAAATGGAGGCGGGTTCGGCAATGTCCCTTCTGCTCTTCCATTAATATCAACTTAAGATCATTACGAATAAGTTGAAGAGCGACTAAACTAAAGTATTTTACTTATTTATGTTACGTTTGAATAATGTTTTAGCACTTCTGTGATGAAGTATTGTTTAGTTTCTTTATCATCTATTGTAAACTGTCTATTACATAAATATACGTTGTATAACCGCTGATTAATTTTATAAAACATTAAACGTATCATTTGTTAACCCAAAATTAATAAAACGCAAAAAGATCACGATTTTTATTTAATAATTGTTTCTTCCATTTACAAATGACGACGTTTGAAGTAGCTACGTTTTAACTAAAAATAAGTGATGACTCCAGTTCAACATTCTTGACATGTTAATGAAATTAAGGTATAAGTGCCATGTGAACGGGAAGGGCCAAATTGTGTTAAACTGTTTCATTCATTTTTTTTATTTCATTGAAGAAATTGTGCTGACCAAATGTTTGACACCCTTTGTTAGACTTTCTGTTATGTTTCGAAACATACTTGGTCTTGCAGGAGAAACTCCAATAACA
The DNA here is from genome assembly GCA_023014485.1 of Bathynomus jamesi. Lineage (NCBI taxonomy): Eukaryota > Metazoa > Arthropoda > Malacostraca > Isopoda > Cirolanidae > Bathynomus > Bathynomus jamesi. Next base: position 40,407 of record JAJOZX010014008.1, on the reverse strand, counting down.
ACTACAGTTTAAAAAGATCGGTTCAAATACAATAACTTTCTGGGCTTAACGCACTCCCGTCACATCTGTAAATTTACAGTTGCCACTTATACAAACCCGACCTACGTGAGAAACTTCTGCAGAATTCAGGAAAATAAAAAAAAAAACCAGTTCATTTGTAAACTGGCGTACATACTGCCTGTATTAGATATGAAAAGGTGGTTTGTACTTTTCAGGATATAAAATGTGAGAAAATCCATGTTTCAGTTGTGTATGTACAGATCAATTGGTTATGTAAAGTATCTGTTTTTTAACATACCCTTCTGTTACAGAATATTCCGTGATGTGACCGAAAAGCTTGTTCATTTTACTGTACTACTGTTCGCGAATAATGATCGGCATATAACATTTTTATTAAGCCTATTTAAAAAATAATTTGTCGAAAAAGTAAACAAAAACTTACGAAACGAAATGTTAGAAATGATACAAAAATACAAAATTGGGGATAATTATCATCACATAACAGTCACTTTCAATCCGAGTGTCTTTGGTCACCTGATTGTCGGCAACAGGTAAATACCGTAAGTATGACACATTAAACCTTGACTAATGTTGTTCGTGAATATTAAACGAGATGCCTATTTTAAGGTCATGATGTTGAACAAAAACCTCGTCTTATATTGAAACCAATACGGTAATTTGCAATTTATCATAAACTTATGTTACAGTGTTTTCCGTGCTGAGATTGAATGGGTTGCCAGTAACACTTTTGATGTTATTTGCCTGGGCTAGATAACGACAGCCGATCTGTACTTGTTCACACACAATATTTCGTGTATATTTCAACTCTAAATCTACATGCTGATTGGTTAAGTTAATAGTGATTTCACCTAGCAATGACTTACTGCAGATTTGTCTTTGGACAGATTGCTGTAAATACAGTTTAGTTTTAATCGCGGTCCATAATATTTAAACCTCCAATATCATTTGGCTCTCCACTGTTCATACATCATCACTACGAATTTAAATCAGTTATGCAATATTTTAAATTCAATAAAACTGCTTTGACGCTTCTGTACATACTTAAGATTTGTTAATCTTTTGAGTTTGTGTACACATTGACCAAAGTAAAACACTGCACATATTTATAAAGTTTTAAAGTAACATCCAACTGAACTTTATCATTTGGAAGGTAAATTTTTTAATTAAAATAAAATGTTGGTTTTATTTCATAATTGGAAGTAAATATTTTTAAATAAAGAAATTTTATTACTCAGTTTTATACTGAATGGAACAATAGATTCTAAACTTCATATGACCTGTTTGGTATGTCGATGAATTATATTAGACAACCAAGATATAAAAACCAGTGACGTTTCATCGAGAAATTACATTATAAATTTTCACTAAAAAACTTGTGGCTAACCAATAACCTTCGTAAATACAGACGTTTCTTCAAATTTCATTTTTAAAAACTGAATAGTTAATATTTCAAAGTACTTTCAAGAAGTGTATCATATATTTAAACTGTTTTCACAAATTTATATATTATTATTATTATTATTTTATTATATTATTATTATTTGTAGCAGTTGCAGTAGTACAGTAGTACAGGGTGGCCACAAAGCCTCTTTGCATGAAAAAAAGGGCAACCTACAGTACATACTGTATATGCTGTAGTTTCACTGCAAAAGGACTGTGTGGCCACTCTGCAGTAGTAGTTTCAGACTGTTACTTATTCTCAGCCTTGGTTAACTGAAATAACGTCTAGTTTGTATGTTACCTCATTTGTTTGATTGCATTAAAAAATATAATGTAAAATATAGTTAAATGGTTCTAACCTGTCGTTAGAACAGGTTAGTTCTAAATACTGTCGTCATTATACTAATTCTATTCTAAATTCAGTTACTGGTTTTTTTATTATTTTTAATATTACTTGTGAGATAAATGTAACCTAAAGTAGTTTCAAGCATATTCTCGTATCCTTTCCTACTCTGTCTTATACTGTTTCTGTTCTTAATTTCTCGTGTTTGGAGGACTGTTTGTATTGGTTAATTGTAAACTGTGGCGTTAGTCATAACCACAGAGATGATTTTCACCGATATCTCTTATTAGTATTCGGTAGTATCTTATTAGTATTCAGAAGTATTTCAAAGAGAAACTGTAAAGCTAAATAAATGAATGAAAGGAACAGCCTTGGGGAGCTGTAAACTCAATTCATAGAATGTGGCCATTTTAAGGCAAATATTATTTATTATAAATAAAATTAATAAATACATCGGTTTGTGGTGATATATTAACGTAAGTACTCTTATGAGCGATATTTTTAATTCATTGAGTTTCAAAAGAAATTTATAAAATGACGTTGACCTCATTAATAATGAACTGAGGTATTAGTACATTTTGGATTGAAGTTTGTAGGTATTGCAACAAAAAAAAACATTTCACGGCGAATTTTATTGTAGGAATAAACTATATTTTCTATGCGAAAATATAAACATTTTGTGAAGATCGGATCTAGCTAGAAAGCGTCGTAATCTTTCAAATTGCAGACTTCCTCAATGAAATCGAAAAATTAAAAAGTAAATATTACATTATTTGCCGTTCCTCCAAAAAGTAAAAAAATGTTGATATTTGGAATATTTCAAACACTTAAACTATAAAGGAAGATTTTTACATTAATTTCAGTAACATTTCAAAAATATTGGAAAAAGTTCATATTTGACGACTTCACTTAGTTTTACATACAAGTTATTTCAAACTTCTAACTGGAAACACATAAAAGGAATTAACGTTGCTGAAATGTTCTATTAATTCAATGTTAACAAACGGAGCTTAATTATATAAAAATGAATGATTTTTTAAGTGTTAAATTTAGACAATTCGCAAACGATTTTAAACAGAGTAAAGAATACAATATTAAAAATGGTGAAATAAGCATGTTTAGCATCGTTCAAACGAACGTAATAATGTAATCATGGAATTCTTGAACTCATTCATCGTCTTTTTATGCGATCAAGACCAAGAAGGTATCGAGAAGATATCCAATGATTTATGAACAATCAAGAATAAGCATTTCGGTTTTAGGTGTCACCTTCGGTGGACAAATCGACTCTGCACGTCTGGGTAGGTATTTAAATTTAACCAAGGATCATTGCCTTTGGAATAAAGGGGACGACTGCCTACATATATGGTCATAATATTACTATTTAGCCTGTCTTTTATCGTTATTACAATTGTTTTTTTTTAGCCTAAAAAAATGACCCATAGAAGTCATCAGCCATTCATCATAAATGCTTTCAATATGATTGGCGGATCTTACATCTGTACTTTGTCTGGAACATTCATTGTCAGTATAATTATGAGATGGCGGTTCATACTCCTAACATCCAGTTACTTGACTTATGATAAATAACTTTTAGTAATTGGTGGGCTTGATCCTAAATTCAAAATGTTTGACTGTTATTATCCTCCTGGATTTGAATTTACTAACTAATACATTCTAACTTCAATAGGCTTTTTTCATTTTGTTTATATGCGTAATCCTAGCACACGAAACGGCCTTGCAAGGAAAATGAATATAAAGGCTGAAATCCTTGAAAAGTTCACTCGAGTTATTTTAAATTTACATTGTCACAGGCTAAGTTTATATTATCTCGGTGAAATATAAAATCAACAGAGTGATTACAAAGTCTTTGTACAACTTTAAGCTTCAATAACTTTTAATGTACATATCATGGAAACAAATGGTAAACGGCATATGAAAGCATAATTGAGACATTTATGTTTCATTTATCATGTGTACACCAAAAGATATTAAAGTGTATTGTTGCACAAGCACTTCGTAACCACCCTGTATATGATGGTCTGTTATATATAAGAAACAGGAAACTTTTCAGTGTTCACCTTTGGAGTAGATAACTGTAACCTTTACTAAGTGTTACATAAGTACAATTCAATAATAAAACTCTATTATAGATGGTCTGAATGTGGTGTTTTTATCGAAAAACATATCCAGTTCCTTGTAGCTCAAAAAATATCACAAACTCTCGCTTGATTTCTCTGACAACAATCACGTAGCGACCGCACATTCCTCCGGGGTACGTGAATGACATCGTCAGGGAGGCAGAATTACCAACCTGTGTAGCAAACAATGGAAGTGATTTCATATCAGGTCTGCCATAGTAATCAAAGGTTATTTTATTCGCCAAGTATATCTGAAAAAGAAAGTTAATTAACACAAACTTTCAATTCTGGAAATATAAATGACAAGTAAAAAGATAAAAAGTAGAATTGTTACAAATGGAACGTATTAACATTTTTATTTTAATGAGTTCAAACTAACTTTGCCAATTTTAAGTAAAGTATTTGAAAGAATTGTATATAAGAGACTAATCAAATTCTTAGCTGAATAAAATCTTTTAGCAAAAACACAATTTGGGTTTAGAGAAGGCCACACACCACAGAAAACGCTATCAACATGCTATGAGAAAATATCTATAAAAACCTAAACTATAAAAACACACAATCCTAGTTTTCCTTGACCTGTCAAAGGCCTTTCATCCGCTCTCACATGATATATTACTAGATAAATTAAGCACATATGGCATAAGGGGAAATATGCTAAGTTGGTTTAAGTCATATCTTTAATCGTCACCAGTATGTTAAAGTAAATGACATTTTATCAGAATATGCTGTATTAGAAAGAGGGATTCCTCAACAATATATCCTTGGACACTTACTTTTCTTAATGCACATAAATGATTTTTATCGCTCAGCAACATAAAACTGTATTCAGTATGCAGACGGTACAACACTCGCTTCTACACACCACGATATCAGCTCCCAAATGAACGAAGTGAACAGGCAATTAGATCATGTCTATAAATGGATGTGTGCAAATAAGCTTTTACTAAACTTGACAAAATCATTGTATGTGATCCCAACTAAAAAAACTGTAATCGTGCACACTCCATTAATAAGTGGAAACACTTCTCTTGCTAAAGTAAATTAAGTTAAAGTTCTTGGCACCGAGTTCGATGAAAAATTAAATTTCAAAAGCCACACACAACATATCAAATGAAAAATATCTAAATTTCTCTACATAATATTCAAACTCAAATAAAACAGTTCCCCAAAATGCCCTCCTCACACTGTATTACTCATTTATTCATCCACACTTACAATATGGAATCACAGCATGAGGTAGTATAACGAATTATATACGATATCCTCTAATAGTAATCCATAAAAAATGCTTACGAACTCTCCCAAACAATATCAACAGGCAATCTCATACCTCTCCATTGTTCACAAATTTAAATATTCCAAAACTAAATAACTTGTATAAAGTTCCTGTCGGTGTCAGTACGGACAGAAATTGCTAGTAATAGATACTATACTTCGCCCATTCACAGATCGATTAGCC
>JAJOZX010014008.1:0-32500 GCA_023014485.1 Bathynomus jamesi | reverse complement strand
ATTTGTAATAATAGAAATTAATTATTATTGGTATTTCAACATGTCCTCTCTACCCTATTGTTTACTATTTTTCTTTTCTCTTATTCCTATTATTATTTTTATTATCATATCGTATTGTTTACCACTTCCTTTTCTATTATTTCGAAGATTATTTCAATTTTCATTTGTAATGACAGAATTAACTAAATGCAACTTTATTTTATTTTCTATTAATTCTATTTACATTTCTTATTTTCCTCGTAAAAATAGAAATGAATCTCAAAGATTTTTGCCTGAAAAGCTGTTATGCCTGCCAACGGCATATTCACATAAGAATACTGTAATTAAACTATTTGTCACTAAAAAATACAAAATTAAACGTTAATGCCAACATTGTGCCTATATGGATGTGATGTATATCTTATGTAATATGTTCTTTCTGAATTATATTATTATTATTATTATTATTATTATTATTATTATTATTATTATTATTATCCTTTCAACCTTTTAAATGTTCCGTGCGTTCTTCCTCTCTTAAAAAAATCGCTGTATTTACGCTTTAAAAATATGAGAGCAGAAAGGGATGTTCGGAGAAAACAAAATATTGACAAAAACACTTCTATGTGAAAGTGAATATCAAATGTCTGTTTATCCTTTTTCATGTTCATGCATCACAAGGTCGTAAGGCATGCAAATATTTGAAAAAACCTATAGATCTAAACGCAGTAAATTGTGTACTAAAATGAAAATAGGCCTACTTCTCAAAATATTTATATCTATCAATTTATTAATTTATTTTATTATAATATTTATTTATTTCAATAATAAATTAAATTTCTTACAGGCATTGGCCTATTGTTTTACCCTTAAATGGAAACAACTCACCCGTTGAAACGACACAACTCTACTTGATCGGATGGAATCACAGGTCCCATCATTCCCTGCCTCTTAATGAATGTTTTCCCTCTCTCTCTCTCTCTCTCTTCGCCGCAATGTTTCCTCACTCTATTATAACGGACACTGCTTTTGTGATCTCTCAAACTGCGTGCCTCCTATTTCACGGAAAGCGCGCAATACCAGACATTCGACACATTTTCATTCCTTTTTTGTCCAACTCTCTAATCCAAGAGTTAATCGATATGCTCAGTCTTTCATCTACTCAAACCGTGAAATCTGGAACAATGTTGCTCAATCCATTTTCCCCTCCCCCCTCCTGTCTATGACCACCAATCTTTCAAACGCAGAGTGTCCAGGCATCTCGAAAACCTTCGACCTTGATTTTGGTTCTCTTCTTCCTCTATGAGCGGGCATTTTTGTGAGCTTTCACCGTTGGTTCCTCCTTCCCATCCATGGAATTAGGGTTTCTCAACCGCGATCCCGGGCGGAAAATGATAACCTTAAAAACCGTGGGACAAACGCAGGAAATCCCAGGATTTCCGCGGTTTTTCAAACTATTCTAAGATCGTTATTTCAAATAGTTTTACATTAATTAACTAATGTATCTACAAAATACAAATAGGCTATAAAGACTATGATGGCAAATTTATAATAGCACGAATCACGTTGCGTTGTACAACTCGAATAGAGCCTACAATATGCCCTGTATGATGTTGTGCATGTTAATATGACTGGTATTTTTGATGATTGACTCAGACTGGAAGTTATTCCTTCAATCGAACATGTTGTATTTTAGTGGATTTTAATATCGGTTATTATTTCAATTCAGTGGCACACCTTTTTGCTATTTTTTTTTACTAAAACTAATTTGAAGTATATAAAGGCGTTGTGTTCGTATAAATTACACTATAATATAATTATTTTTGTTGAAATGCAATGCTACAAATGAGCATTGTAGGCATAGCCGCCGAGGCTACATACCGTATTTATGTTTCTGCAGTGTTTGAAACTCGGGAAGTCTCTATCCTTTATTATATTTATCATTATTGCGTTAAAATATTTATATTTAATATTAACTAACTAATCTAGATTTATCTAATCTTAACACTTTAAGACTTAATTATCATTATTTTTATAAAGAAAGATATCCTGGATCCGGGACGATGGCCGATTTTGTCCCCGTAAACAGGGATAGTGAAAACCCCTTAAAACGAGAAACCCTACATGGATTAAGTTAATCAGAATTTCAATTAAATTTTAATACTCACTCTTTCCATACTAAATTTACAATGTGAATTTGAAATCGAATTTGCTCTTTTATCTCACAATGAGAATTTTCAATGAGAATTTTCAGACGAATTTTAAGAGTGGAAGATAAGAAGAACATAGAAATATATGAAAATAAATTGTACCCGAAACTCTATTTTAGTTTATTTCTTACCACTGAAGTATATGAAAGAGCCATTTGTCTTCTATCATTATCATTCCTATATAAAATTATTATTTAATCAAACTCTTTCGTATCTAAAAATGAAATAGGATAACATAATTTAGTACCAATATTCATGAATCTAAAAATTCAGGACTGACAACTCTCAATTCTCTAAGAAACATAGAAGAGAAAATAGAAGATTTTATCCAGGGATGATGGTGAGAATAAAAATGCACACAAGAGTTATTATTAGTAGGATTGCGGAAAAATTCAAATTTCTTTACTGATTTAGAATCCCGTAATTATATGTTGCACTCAAATACAGTAAATGAGGATGAAAATAGTTTTTATTGTAAATTAAATAAGTACACTTCTGGAAAAAAGTTCGCATAGAAATATAAACCTTTTAAAAGCATAAAAAGTTAATCAGAAATTAGTTTTTTTTTTAAATTTTATTTCATTTGTGTCGACAAAACGATTGAAATACCCAAATAAAGACAGACAACATCCAGTTGTTAGGTTTTATGATCTTTAGGAACTGTACGTTCCTTGACGAACTATTTGATGAAACTCTGTGAATTGATGTTTCCAGAAGGTTTAGTCATAAATATGTTAAAAATTTACTCACAACAGCTGTTTCCTCACTTTAAAACAAATCACACGCATACATTTACAATATTCTTCGTGCAGAGTTGAAACATGAAATCTTTTCGTCATTTTAAATGTTTAAATGAATCAAAGGAAAATAAGTAATTTGAAATGTTTATCTTCACAATTTTTGGTGAAGGACAAATGTTTTGTCCTCGACTCTCCTCTAAACTGATTATAGGTTCAACTGCTCTCATATACATCAGGGGAATATTAGAGGACGGAAGTAGGGGATGGGTTTTGAGGAGAATATAAAGACGATAAAAGAGAGACAGAGGCTCTCGTTACTCGTAAGTGTATACTTTGATTTGGTTCACTTCAACGAAGAAAAAATTGGACAGTTTTTCATATTTGTGATTAATATTTGGGTTCTTAATCGTAAATTGTTCCGCCAAATTATAGTTAATAAACTTTTAATCATCGTTATTTAAGACTTTAAAATGCCAAATTACGATCTTTCACTTTCATTTCATATGATTTTTGTTGTTGTGTTTGTGCTGTTTGTAAACACGGTCGCTGAAAGCAATGGAAATTCAACGACAGGTAATTATATACACAATTGAGACTGTATTTATTATCATTGGGTTTTCACGTAAGAATTTTTATTTTAAAAAGGTAAAATTAATTACATTCAATTACACTAATTTATATTTAAAACTCGCTTCTACTCTGAATTATATTTAAATTTACTGAAACGCGTTTGGGATCCAGAGTTGTTTTTGTACAAAGTAAAAGTAACGTAAATAAGAAGCTAATTTTTTGACTAAACTACAAAATACTTATTTTGTTACCCATAATGCATTTCAGTTAATTCAAAATCGTTGCTGGAAATTGTGTCTACAAAGATGACGGATGTGGATTCCAAAGTAGATTGGCTAATGAACGCATTTGAAAACAAAAACTCCAAAAACCAAAGATACGAACCGAAGACAGAAAGTCTTATTTGTTCTTTAAGTTCAAGAGTGATTGAAATGGGTAAGTTTACCTTATAACGTATAAAGTCATCATAACCTAATTTACAGTGACGATAATAATTGAGTTCACTTGAAATTATTTGAAATGTGGTCTATTAAAAATGATGGTAGTAGAAGGTATTCATTAGGGTTCATCAATTTCCTGGTTTTTCCCAATCTCGGTACACCGGGATTCAAACTTACGCAATTCCAGGATTTAATATAAACCTGAAATATTTCAGCAATATTTAAAAGCATTTAAAAAAATTGTTATTTAGTAGAATAGGCCTATAAACAGTTTGAGAACATGGGATATTTGCAAAAAATAATATAGAACATAAATTTCTTTCTTCAAAACAATAATACCCTTGAAACATATTCCTTCATATAAAACTTTCTAATATAAGGTAAAAAATAGCAGTACACTCAAGTGGTAAAGATTCTAAAGAAAGTGAAGAAACAAGTGTTTTCTGCAAAATTAAAGAGACTTTGTTGACCTTACAATATTATCATTCACTGATTTTTTAAATAATTTTTCTAAAAATACAAATGATCCACACTGCCATCACTCACCAATGTTCGTATTTGATAACACCATTTCACCCTTGGATCCCGGGATCACACTTATTGAATCTTAGTATTCATGTGTGAAACCACTTATAATTAATTAACATTAATTTATTTTATGTCTGAACAGCGAACGAAATTGGTGCTTTCAAATCATCAGCTTCACTGTCGTCAACAAATGCTCCTTCAGGTAAAATTATTTTCAGTTTGTGTTTCCTTCTTGCAGATATTTCTTGCCAATTCTTTTAAAAACAAATTATATACGAAATCATTACAAATTTTTCGTCTTTTAAAGGATTGTCTTTAGATCCATCATCAAAATGAAAATCTATAAAAATTCTTTATTTCTGAAATAAATATTAAATATAACAAGTTTTACTGTTACAGTAATACAATGATTGAAACCGTCAACTGGATCATTAATGTCATTTAAAATGGCCATTAAGCTTTAGGCTTCACTGAATTATAAAAGGGAAAACCTATCACTTTATACGTAATTATCATTATTTAAATATATAAATCATGAATAAGAAGTATTAATTAATTAATATACAATACAAGAAAGAAGTAATAGTTGGAAATTAGAAAATGTTTTTGAAAATTACAGTATATATTTAATCTTAAAAAGTTATTATTATAATAGATATAACACGAGTGCGGTACAAACAATTAAGAGTTATAGGCGAGGAAAGAAATGAGTAAATACAGAATACGAAAAATGAACAAGTTATGATTAGGTTATATATAACTCGTGATTTATTATGATTAAATAATACTGTATATAAATTAATGAATAAAGAATATTAACTAGTTTAGATTACGCAAACGAACTTGTAGTTGAAAATAGAGTACATTAATCTTAAGTCCTTTTTATAGATATAATAATAATACAAACAAAGTCAAGCTAGATATGATACAAATAAAAATTAAAGGCAAAAGCCTCGAAGAACATTTCTCCACGATATGAGGGCGAATGTGCCCGAGGGTTACCTTTAACCCTAGCAATGAGACGCACCGTAAACTGAGCTAACGACAACCCATATAATACAAATATAAATTAAAGTTTATCAAAGTCGTAGTTGTCTGGTTGTTTAGATAACTTTTTCTTTTGTTTTGATAGTATTTTGTTAGTTGTCATTTTAGAAACCAAAATTATTCTTCATTTCATGTGTCAATCTCATGTAATGTTACAGAGCGTTATGGAGCAGTATTCTTTTAAAGAACACGAAATGGCTATCAGCACGTTCTTCAAAGAATACTTCTCTATAACTACGACTTTGAAAAACTTTAATGACTCCTTTTAATTGGATCGTCCTCGGTAAAAAAGCAATGTATCTCGGAAACGAGACGATTGCTGATTTATGTTCATAGGAACTTTTTTGTTCACTTTGACGTCCTGAATATGTATACTAGTTTATGAAACATAATTTGATAACACGAAAGGACTTGAAATAATTTTTTTTCCTTGTGAGTATGCATGATTCATCAGTTCACGTGTTTAATTATGAAATTCATCCCATATATATGTATATATATATATATATATATGTGTGTGTGTGTGTGTGTGTGTGTGTGTGTGTGTCAGAAAAGGAGAATCCGCGTTTTAAGCATATTTTAATTGGGTTCAAAACGTTTCGGAATATTGTTCTATGATCAGTGGTAACTGAAATAAATACAAATAAAATAAAACCATTACAGATCACAATTAAAATAGATACAAATGAAATAAAAAATAAATGGAAATGAAACTAAAAGAGAAATCAAATAACAATTTTAGTCGAAATAAATTTGTAAACAAATGATATTTTATACAAATTAATACAAAAATTAAGAATCTAACAGTGACAAGTTGAGGTTCTTATTGTTCAAAGTAAAAAGGCTACGTTAAACTATAACACTTACGTACGTTACAGTAATAAGAATTAAGCTGAATAGCAAAGATAGATGTGAAAGGTATCGATGAGTTTAAATATTTTTATTTATGAAGTGAAAGCTGATGAGAAATATCATTTAAACAAGGTTTATTCTGCAGAATGTAGAGAATGTGGGTTGAATTATGAAATATGTTTATTGTTTTGAAGTGGGAGGGATTTAGTGAGTGATTTTTTTTATGTAAAAAGAAGAGACAAAGGGCGCGCGCCCGCAAAATTGGACCCCTTTATAAGAAAGAGAGATCTGAAATCAAGGTCTTCGAGGTTCACGATGCCCTTTTTTATAAAATTTATTTGAAAAGAATGTGTAGTATGTAAAATGCATGTAAGTGTGTGAAGGATAGGAGAGAAGTGTGTGTTTGAGAGCATACTGGACTGCTCACAGGAACAAATATCAGCTAAGAGGACAGTGAGAGGAGAAACGGGAGTTCCAGCAATCCCTTTCTCCTGCTAACGTACTCCTCGGAGTTCTTTCGTGGTCGATTGGTGTCTATACTCTCCTCCTTAAATGGTAAGCTCGCGTATAGCAGATATTGATGGTCTATTAAGGGGTTAGGAGGTGCGACTGAAGATGCTTCTATGTTCGTCTGCCTTGAGTTTGAATTACAGAGAGTGAGTTGAAAGAATATACAACAGACGAGAAGATGTTGGTATTAGGTTGTCCTTCATGAATAAAGCAAGTTTTCAAACTGTGGTGATTTGTGAAAATGAGGTGGAAATTGACTTGGGTTTAAAGGTGGGTAGTTGACGAAGGAAGTCTGATTGTTTGTTATGTTTTTGGTTAGTATTCATAGCATGGGAAGTTAAAATAGTGTACGTATTTTGACATATCTTTTATAAAAATGTGATTTGAATTCTGAAGAGCAGTGGCGTTGCACGGTACGGTCATGGTGACATAGGAAGATGTAGACCAGGGTAACTCTCTTCGGTAATCCCTTGGTTAGGGAACTGGTTTGCTGATATAGGTTCTGCTCGAAGAAGAAAAAGGTGTCTGAGGCTGTAAATGTTAATAGTTTGGGAAACCTTTCCTTTTATATACCTAAAATTGCAATGTGGCTTGTGTAATAGTAGAAGTAGTTGATACAGAACTCGGATGGGTTCCTCTATGGCTATATTTGTGTAAAGCGACTCTGTGTAGAAACCACTCATAAACAGATGATCGGCGTTATTGAGAGGGATTATTTTTTTAGAGAACTCAAAGCAGTTGGTGACAGAATATTCGTTAATGGTCAGCTGGGGATTTTTCCTTTGGCAAGTCTCTTGAGTCATTTCTGCTTATTAGGAAATCAGAATTTTTTAGGTAATAATAATAATAATTAGTCAGGAGGTACAGAAATGGCATAATGATCAAGTCGGAAGGATGCGTCTCTGTAGTGGTCTTCTATTAATTTGTACGGGTAGGTCCCCTCCGTCATATGACCATAGATAGTGTGGATGAGGTTAAACAATCACGTGATTGCATTATTTTTTTAAACTATTAAAAGGGATCTTTTTTGTCGTCAGTAAAATTGCATTTTAATGAAAAACAGCGGACGATAAAATGAAACTTTAGAATTTATTTAAACGTAAATAACTAAAAAAGAATTGAAAGTAAAATATATATAATATATAATATATATATATATATATATATATATATATAATAATATATGTTAACCCCCCCCCTTTATGGCCCTTTGTCGGTTCGGATTCGAAGGGGGTTCTAGTTAGGGAGGCAAGCAACGGATATTTCTTCTGATACTTTTCTTCTATAATTTTCTAATTCTTTCTCTGATACTTTATAACTTTTCGACTTTACTAAGTTCCTCTGACGATTTCCCAACTCGAGAGGGAAAAATAAAAAGTTTCTCTTACTGTAAATTTACTTCTTAAAAATATACAGGTACTGCTCTGAATTTACAGGGGTAGAGGTTCGACCTCCCTCCCCGCAGCGAGGCTGCTAACCAGGGGAGTCTCTTGGCAGTCACCAAGGCAGAGTCTCGTAATGAAGTGTCCTTCATTTTACAAATACATGTATAAAAATATGCCTGAATGTTGGGGGATGGCAGTTGGAGGTTAAGTTTCCCCCCTTTTAAACACGATCAGGTGTTTGAAAGTTTCCAAATAAAAATTTAAAAAAATAAATAAAAATAAAAACTAATCTTATTTTTTTTTGCCACGTCTTCATTTCTGAAGGCGATATCATTTTTGTTTGGGTTTATTACAATTATGATTTCGATTATGGATTACTTCCCATTCGCTTATGATTGTCCCTTACAATTCTATTAAAGTACATTCTTACATTATATATAAAGTCATTACATTCAATTATAGTTTCATTGAAGTACATTACGTCGTTACCATTCTTACAGTGTTTTTATATATATATATGGTTAGATTATATGGTTAGATTATATGGTTAGATTATATGGTCAGATTATATGGTCAGATTATATATGGTTATTATATATATGGTTATTAGTACAACACAAGTACATGAGACATGACAAGATAATTTATATACAACATAATATGTTATATTACATTATATGTTATAGATTTGGATCAAAGCGAAAGATGTTGTTTATCTTAGAAACGTTCGGTTCTGCTGATTCGCAAATTTGAGCATTTAACTACTGTAAGCCTAATGAATGCCTTGAAGGTTCAACGCACTTAAAAAAAATAATAATAAAAAAAAATATATGTGGACGTATTTTACATGTACATAATCCAATGGGTTGTGTGCGTAATATAGAGACGCGTAAAATATGGACTGATAGGTTGATAGGTATCAGTAGACAATAGGTAGGAAACAACATAACTAATGATGTATAGAGAATGAAGTTTCTTTTTTTTTCTTTTTATTATTATTCTTATTATTATTATTATTAAGGAATTTACCATACATTCAATACGGAAGATGTCCAAATACTAAACACGTGATTCAGTGTTCAAGGTATGGAAAACGTGAAGAGAATTAAGTTACTTTATGACGTCATAGTTATTAAATTTTGTACGTATAATACAAATCATTATTAGGAAGATTTACAAGAACGAATTAGAGGCAGAGTTATATGCAATGTGTATGCATAATCTAGGGACGAGGGTGAGATGCAAGACAATCACAATTAATTAATTAACTTCTATAACAAATAAAAATGGATACGACTAAACCATAGGTATGGTAGATCGTAGGGTTTTGACACGATCAAGAATAGGAAGCCACAAGTAAAATTACTATCCAAACTCGCGTTAAGCGATTTTGGTTCTTATGTAAAAATGAATATTGATCATTCATTTCATTTTTACATTGCTCTCCCCTTTAAAAAAAAAACGATATTTATACAATAATCTAATAGGGTACCATTAATACAATACAAATGAGAAAATAACATCCTAACTACTTCAAGTTAGATGACGAATTTTTTTCTTTACATTACAAATTTTTATACAGAGCAAGTGAGTTATTATATAATATAAAAAATTCAAAGATTAATACTTCAATTTTAGACAAACAATTACGCTAGACAAAGAATGATATTGTTAAAAATTTTTTTTTTTTTTACAAAATTTTTATTTTTCTGTGGGAAAAAATTATGTACATAATGAATAGTAGGTAAAAGGAAAAAAATATAAATTATTTTCCAAAGTTACCCTGATCGTGCAGTCTATAACTAATTTTATTGACTATTGTAGGTAAAAAATCGAATTACGTAATGGATGATGTATAGACCTGTGGTCTAGTGTATATTTGTGTGTATTAGATACAAAGTGTGTATCATAACTTTGAGGGACAGACTAGCGGAGAGGATTCTTAAATTAACTGAATAAATGCCTGAGCAAAAATTTATATATAGTAAGCAAAAAGGCTTAGGACTATATAAATAGCAGAGTTAGCACCTACACGCTATGAAATAGTTTGTGATATCGAATGATTTTAGAATAAGGTTTGTATATATAGTATATATAGTGTGCATACATGCGTGTGTATGTGTAGAGATTTGGAAGGTTTTTGAATTAACAAAGTTTAAAAATAATGTATAATAATTTAAGATGGGTTTTTAGGGTTATAAAATCTTTTGAGTCAATTATTGTTGTTATTATTATTATCATTATTATTATAAAATCCTTTAAGTTCAAGGTAGTATTTAAGTATTTAATTAAATCAGTTCCACGTATTAAGGTAATACAAAGAAATGTACTTAGAGGACTTACAATTGATGAAAGTAAATCTCACGGTTTAAAAATTGAATTTTTGAAGATGGAATTAAATTCGACTAGTAACATTCCTAGCTATATATGAACTATATAAACATTAACCAGAAGTATCGGTACGATAATTGAATTAAGAAAGTTAAGAATACAAATTAAAAATATAAATCAATTTATGCATTTTAATGAGCTAAACATTTTATAATATTCTTAAAAATAAAAGTAAATCGAACCTTAGATGAGTTTCGGCCAAGAATAAAAAGTGTTATTGAAATGGAAGGAAAGCATTTCGAACAATCTTTTCTTTTAATAATTTCAGGTAAATTTTACATTAAAAATTATTTTTTATATACTAAAAAAAATATTAAAAAGGTTTAATAATTTTTTTGCATGTTAAGTAGAAAAATCATACTCTTTCGTTGAATGTTGATAGAATTTTGAATTATTTGATATTTTAGTCTGAAAACTTGTTTGCATATAGACAAATACATCTGTTTTATTGCGTAGAAGTTTTATTAAAAATTAAATGACTGAAAAAGAATAAACACAACTGAAATTTAGGGCCATGTGCGGTCCTACGGGTAAATTTCCCGACCATACAGAGCAAGATAAATTAGGTACATGATCGATTAATTATTACACTATTTTTGTCATCATATAATCGCAATAATTATAAAACTCGTTACCAACATTTGTAAAAAACGGTTTTGGTTGCCAACAATAAAATATGTCATTTTACCTATATATTTTTATACGCAACAATGGCATGAAAAAGAGAAAAGACAAATCGGTCCATTTCCTTCTTACAACAAAACAAAGAAAGGTTAACTAAAGACGCAACCCGGTCAATTCAGGTTGAATTAAATTCTCTTTACATTTTCTTAAATTAAATTCTCTTAACTTACAAAGAAAAAGTTGAATTCAATTGACTGCATTGAAATGACTTGGGACTTAAAACTGACTTCTTCAAAACTAACTTCTTCAAAACTAACTTCTTCAAAACTAACTTCTTCAAAACTAACTTCTTCAAAACTAACTTCTTCAAAACTAACTTCTTCAAAACTAACTTCTTCAAAACTAACTTCTTCAAAACTAACTTCTTCAAAACTAACTTCTTCAAAACTAACTTCTTCAAAACTAACTTCTTCAAAACTAACTGCTTCAACACTAACTGCTTCAAAACTAACTGCTTCAAAACTAACTGCTTCAAAACTAACTGCTTCAAAACTAACTGCTTCAAAACTAACTGCTTCAAAACTAACTGCTTCAAAACTAACTGCTTCAAAACTAACTGCTTCAAAACTAACTGCTTCAAAACTAACTGCTTCAAAACTAACTGCTTCAAAACTAACTGCTTCAAAACTGGCTTCTTCAAAACTGGCTTCTTCAAAACTGGCTTCTTCAAAACTGGCTTCTTCAAAACTGGCTTCTTCAAAACTGGCGCGGTTGTCCCTCTTGGATGCAACCTATTGACTTGACCTCTTGTCAAGTATTTCTATAAATCTCTGGGGCGGTTGTCCATCTTGGCGCAACCTTCTGACTTGACCTCTTATCAAGTATTCTATAAATCTCGGGGGCGGTTGTCCATCTTGGCGCAACCTTCTGACTTGACCTCTTGTCAAGTATTTCTATAAATCTCTGGGGCGGTTGTCCATCTTGGCGCAACCTTCTGACTTGACCTCTTGTCAAGTATTTCTATAAATCTCTGGGGCGGTTGTCCCTTTTGGCGCAACCTTCTGACTTGACCTCTTGCCAAGTATTTCTATGTCTCTGGGGCGGTTGTCCATCTTGGCGCAACCTTCTGACTTGACCTCTTGTCAAGTATTTCTGAAACTATCTGACTTGAACGCTTGTCAAGTATTCTGAACTGTAACTGGAACTCTTATAAAGTATTCTTGAAACTTAACTGTCTAACTTGAACGCTTGTCAAGTATTCTGAAACTTAAACTATCTAACTTGAACGCTTGTCAAGTATCTTTATAAATCTCTGGGGTTTGGTTATCCCTTTTGGATGCAACCAACTGAAAACTGATTTGCAACTTATTTGCAACGAAAACTGACTTCAAAACTGACTTGCAACTTATTTGCAACGAAAACTGACTTCAAAACTGACTTGCAACTTCTTTGCAACGAAAACTGACTTCAAAACTGACTTGCAACTTCTTTGCAACGAAAACGGACTTCAAAACTGACTTGCAACTTCTTTGCAACGAAAACTGACTTCAAAACTGACTTGCAACTTCTTTGCAACGAAAACTGACTTGCAACTTATTTGCAACGAAAACTGACTTCAAAACTGATTTGCAACTTCTTTGCAACGAAAACTGACTTCAAAACTGACTTGCAACTTCTTTGCAACGAAAACTGACTTCAAAACTGACTTGCAACTTTTTGCAACGAAAACTGACTTGCAACTTATTTGCAACGAAAACTGACTTCAAAACTGACTTGCAACTTGTTTGCAACGAAACCTGACTTCAAAACTGACTTGCAACTTGTTTGCAACGAAAACTGACTTCAAAACTGACTTGCAACTTATTTGCAACGAAAACTGACTTGCAACTTATTTGCAACGAAAACTGACTTCAAAACTGACTTGCAACTTGTTTGCAACGAAACCTGACTTCAAAACTGACTTGCAACTTGTTTGCAACGAAAACTGACTTGCAACTTCTTTGCAACTAAAACTGACTTCAAAACTGACTTCAAATATCTCTCTAAATCTATAAACTCTCTATAAACACTCTCTCTTAATTTGCAAGTCAATTCAATTCCGTAATTGAAAAAAATTTGCAAACAACAATATAAAATGTAAACAACATTTCACTCTGGTATTATTATGTTTGGTACATAAAATAAAATTATTCTATACTGAATATAACAGTGAAATTAACTCTCTTTTTGAAATTAACTCTCTTTTTCGAAATTAACTCTCTTTTTTTCGAAATTAACTCCTTTTTTTCGAAATTAACTCTCTTTTTGAAATTAACTCTCTTTTTGAAATTAACTCTCTTTTTGAAATTAACTCTCTTTTTGAAATTAACTCTCTTTTTGAAATTAACTCTCTTTTTGAAATTAACTCTCTTTTTGAAATTAACTCTCTTTTTGAAATTAACTCTCTTTTTGAAATTAACTCTCTTTTTGAAATTAACTCTCTTTTTTGAAATTAACTCTGTTACAATTAACTCTCTGTTACACTAAGGAAAATGTATCACTAGTGTCTGAAGTGTTCACTGTGTTTCTTGTAAATTCTGACTTAATACTCATTATTAACTGTTAATAATACTGACTTTTCAAGTGTATAAATTACTTAAGAAAACAAAATGTACTTAACAAAATTTTCTATGGGGAAATCCTTAGAGACGTGTCCTGAAGACGTCTTGTTGGCTACTTCTTCTTGGATGAAAACTAGGCGTGAAGAACTTGGAGTCGTGACACACCGGTCAAGGGTGGATGTTACGAACTAGAAGTCGTGACACGCCGGTCAAATGGTTTTATCCTGATAAATCTTCTTTTATAAATCTTCTTTTATAAATCTTCTTTTATAAGTCTTCTTTTATAAATCTTCTTCTTTTATAAATCTTCTTCTTTTATAAATCTTCTTCTTTTATAAATCTTCTTCTTTTATAAATCTTCTTCTTTTATAAGTCTTCTTCTTTTATAAGTCTTCTTCTTTTATAAGTCTTCTTCTTTTATAAGTCTTCTTCTTTTATAAGTCTTCTTCTTTTATAAATCTTCTTCTTTTATAAATCTTCTTCTTTTATAAATCTTCTTCTTATCCTGGTAAAGGGTCGCCAGCTGTTAGACCCTTCCTTCTTCTATGTGTTTATCCTGGCTATAGGGTCGCCAGCTATTAACCCCCACCTTTATGGCCCTTTGTCGGTTCGGATTCGAAGGGGGTTCTAGTTAGGGAGGCAAGCAACGGATATTTCTTCTGATACTTTTCTTCTATAATTTTCTAATTCTTTCTCTGATACTTTATAACTTTTCGACTTTACTAAGTTCCTCTGACGATTTCCCAACTCGAGAGGGAAAAATAAAAAGTTTCTCTTACTGTAAATTTACTTCTTAAAAATATACAGGTACTGCTCTGAAGTTACAGGGGTAGAGGTTCGACCTCCCTCCCCGCAGCGAGGCTGCTAACCAGGGGAGTCTCTTGGCAGTCACCAAGGCAGAGTCTCGTAATGAAGTGTCCTTCATTTTACAAATACATGTATAAAAATATGCCTGAATGTTGGGGGATGGCAGTTGGAGGTTAAGTTTCCCCCCTTTTAAACACGATCAGGTGTTTGAAAGTTTCCAAATAAAATTTAAAAAAATAAATAAAAATAAAAACTAATCTTATTTTTTTTGCCACGTCTTCATTTCTGAAGGCGATATCATTTTTGTTTGGGTTTATTACAATTATGATTTCGATTATGGATTACTTCCCATTCGCTTATGATTGTCCCTTACAATTCTATTAAAGTACATTCTTACATTATATATAAAGTCATTACATTCAATTATAGTTTCATTGAAGTACATTACGTCGTTACCATTCTTACAGTGTTTTTATATATATATATATGGTTAGATTATATGGTTAGATTATATGGTTAGATTATATGGTCAGATTATATGGTCAGATTATATATGGTTATTATATATATGGTTATTAGTACAACACAAGTACATGAGACATGACAAGATAATTTATATACAACATAATATGTTATATTACATTATATGTTATAGATTTGGATCAAAGCGAAAGATGTTGTTTATCTTAGAAACGTTCGGTTCTGCTGATTCGCAAATTTGAGCATTTAACTACTGTAAGCCTAATGAATGCCTTGAAGGTTCAACGCACTTAAAAAAAATAATAATAAAAAAAAATATATGTGGACGTATTTTACATGTACATAATCCAATGGGTTGTGTGCGTAATATAGAGACGCGTAAAATATGGACTGATAGGTTGATAGGTATCAGTAGACAATAGGTAGGAAACAACATAACTAATGATGTATAGAGAATGAAGTTTCTTTTTTTTCTTTTTATTATTATTCTTATTATTATTATTATTATTAAGGAATTTACCATACATTCAATACGGAAGATGTCCAAATACTAAACACGTGATTCAGTGTTCAAGGTATGGAAAACGTGAAGAGAATTAAGTTACTTTATGACGTCATAGTTATTAAATTTTGTACGTATAATACAAATCATTATTAGGAAGATTTACAAGAACGAATTAGAGGCAGAGTTATATGCAATGTGTATGCATAATCTAGGGACGAGGGTGAGATGCAAGACAATCACAATTAATTAATTAACTTCTATAACAAATAAAAATGGATACGACTAAACCATAGGTATGGTAGATCGTAGGGTTTTGACACGATCAAGAATAGGAAGCCACAAGTAAAATTACTATCCAAACTCGCGTTAAGCGATTTTGGTTCTTATGTAAAAATGAATATTGATCATTCATTTCATTTTTACATTTATATATATAATATATATACAATATATATATATATATATATACAAATGTGTGTGTGTATATATATATACACCTCAAATTTAGAAACTCTCAGATTTGAATATCGTGTTTTGCAGTGAAAGTAATAATTGGGTTTCGCTATCGGCCTCAAAAGCTGGAAAGTGGCCCTGGCCTCTTTGGACCTCTGACGGGCCTGTATATATATATATATATATATATATATATATATATATATATATATATATATATATATAAACAGTGTAAATTTGTTACAGGAAATATGATTGCTTTGATTTCTGAGCTTCGTTCAGAATTTGAAGCAATGAAGAGCTCCTTTGAAAAGGAGAAATCAAGAACTAAAATTCTGGAACAAAGAATTCAAGACTTAGATTATACGTCTCTTCCTGATGAGCTTGAAACTGAAACAGGTTTGTAGGAATGGCTGAAGTCGCCTTTTAAAGTCTATTAAGTTAGAGAAGTCATGGCAATATGTAGCTGAAATTCATTTGGTATATATTAGCAATGAATTATAAAGTCGCATAACAATTTTATTATCTTTTTTTTTAAATTCTAAATTAGGTCATAAATGATTATTTATTATTGAAGTGAAGTAATAATTTCTTTATTTGTTTAAATTCGTTGCAAATCACGATAATTTAAAATAAACAAAACTTTCTCAGAAGCCATCGATGATGTTCTTCTTTACAATTAAAGTCCTTTCGTTCGTAGATTATTCGTCGATCACTGTAGTTTTTATGAAAGTAAACGTGTCTGTCATTAGGGGGCTTTTCCGAAACAGAGAAGAGTTAAAGTAGAATCAATCATGATTCACTGTTTTTTAGATATTACCAAATATATTATTATTTCTTACTTATTTTAGATTCCACTGTTGTCACTCACTGTTGTCACTCACGTTGTCACTCATTTTCTTTATGAAATTTATAAACTTTAATAAATGTTTAACTGAGAGTTATAAAAAACAAAAATTATTTGAAAAATAAATTTACTATTTTTAGATTATTAGAAATGCCATTAATAAATAATTGAGGTTCATTAATTTTAATAATTTTGATAGAATAACCAGCGTCTCTCTAATCGATATTAAGTTCCACAATTTTATAGTTATCCAGAATTCTTCACTGCAATTTACATTTTGGATATCAGATCTTACTATCTAAATGATTACAAATGGTTCAATGCTCCTAGTAACACATTATAACCCAGTAAATTAATCTAATTAATGCCCTTCTCTTTACATCTATAGTTACAACATCATATTTTCTTTGAATATTCAAGGTATACTATTATAAAACCGCATTCACAGATTTTATTTTCTTTTCTAGACCACAATTGCCCTCATGGAATTTTTACATCAAAATATATGGAGGGAAACCACTGTTTCATTATCTCCGACGAATCAGTTTCAATGTCTTCCTCAGGAAACCAACAAATACTTCTTCGGTGGCGTATGTCTCAGCAAATTCAAAATCTTTAAATGTTATTTGATTTTCTAAAAAAAGTTTGGATTTTCATTATTACAAATTTTAAAGAAAGACATAAATTAAAAATCCTTTATCATGTTTTTTAAATGAAGATATGAGAGGAGGAAATATTTTGGTTTACAAACCTGTGCGTAATTTTCTTATACAAGTACCCAAGTAAACGGACAACTGACTTTCTGGAAATATATTACTAATAATTATTCATATAAGAAGAGAGAGGAATGGTACAGCGCCCAAGCCAACTAATACTGTCCATTGCTCTAATTCTTACATTATTATTACCGGAATCATCGGGGTTCGGACCCCCTACCCCAGTGTTTTCACGTCCATTATAGGGAAACAGAGTTGCCCACTGCGTTATGGAGGCTATTGTGGAAATGTAAAGTAAAATGAATTTTTACACCTGACAAAAATTCTGATTATTTGTACGTGATGGATAGGACTTGAATGAATAAATAATAGAAGAAAATGTCTCATTCTCTCATAATTTTATACCTAAATATAACTTGTAAGGAATAAAATTAGTTTTAATTGAAAGAATGATGCGGAATCGATTGATTTTTCCACCCAATAATAAAGACTTGGAACACTTTATAACGGAATAAAGTTATTCAAAGAAAATGAACATGAACAGGTGACGTATAAATATGCAATAATAATAAGCAAAGTGTAATAAATAGAGTAAAATGCTTATAAGAATTTGAAGTTGAAACGAGTGTGAGACATGAGAAGATCATTGGTAATTGTGGTAAACAAATCCAAGTAAAGAAATAGTGAAGAAGGTAAAGCGTATATAAAACATTATAGTTACTTATTGTTTCCAATGTTAATTTTGGGGGGTCTTCGTTGTGACGGAATTTCATTGAATAATGACATAAATTAAATAAATTTCCAAGCTGAAAGTAAATGGTAAGAGTGAACATAAATGTTTAGAAATGAATGAGAATAAAAAATAAAACTCCATATAAGTATTAATATTTTATGAAGCACCCTGTATTTTCTTATTTAGTTCACAGAAGTTTCCTAAATCAAATTTATTTTTTTTTATGATAATATTCACTCTTTCATTCACAGTAATCCTACTCTAAACGCAGTAGATGAAGATTTCAGTACTTGCTCTCACACAGATGCAGAATCGAACCCATGGTTGTTCGTGGACTTGGAAGTTCCTCACCTTATATGGGAAATCAGTCTTATTGTTCATGAAAGTAAAAGAACTGCAGGATTAAAGGTATGAGTGTCACTTTGATGAATAAAAATGAATATAATAAAATAATAAAACTGCTACAAACTAAAAAGAAAACAGAATGGTGCTCAAACGCCTTCGTCTAATGACATCGTCAGGAACACTGAAACAAATAACAAGTTCGAGAATATATACAGGGTGTTTCAGGAGGAAAGATCAATACTTCGGGAGGTGATAGTATCGGTCATTGTGAGAAAAAGTTCAAATGAACATGTGTCTAATTCTGAATGGTTACGGAGATAGAGCTGTTTGAATCTGATGCGCGCGCCTCTCTTCCTTTCCCCGCGGTGGTCCCATTCAATGGCCACCAGGGTCTTCAGACCTCTCTCCGTTAGTTATTGTTTGTGGGGGTGGATGAAAAGTCAAGTTTACAAAAGAAAGGTGGATACACGAGACGAATTGCTAGCGCGCATTTTGGATGCTGCTGCCCGCATAAAGGAACGACAAGATCAACTCAGACGAACAACACGCGATCTTCGCACACGAGTTGCAAAGTGCATTGAGGTTGACGGTGGGATTTCGAAAACGTATTGTAAACTGTAACAAATTTTTTATTTCTGTATCTGATACCATTCAAAATGCCGTTGTTTAAACATTAAATGTTAGAAACAGTAATTGGTTTCTCTTTCTTGATTACCATTAACAATGCTTTTTTATTTGTAGATTCAAACAGCTCTATCTCCGTAACCATTCAGAATTAGACACATGCTCATATGAACTTTTTTTCTCACAATGACGGATACTATCACCTCCCGAAGTATTAACCTTTCCTCCTGAAACACCCTTTATAGGTCACAAAGAAATTTTTTTTTTTAAATTGTAGGAGGAACATACAAATTTATAAGGAAGACCTACCAGCACTTTGCCCTTCTTGTCTAAATCCTTTTAGAACGAATTCAAAACAACAGAATCAAGCGAAAAAAGGGGTCCTGGCTAATGTTGAAATTATTTTTAAATTGAATAATGGCAGACTCAAGAATATTTCTATTAACAATGTTGCTTGAGTGAAACAAAACAAGCATTATTCCAATCAGTACAGTAGGATAACTCTGACAAATGGACAAAATGGCAATGGACAACTGTCCCGTTCTAACGGAATATTGATGTTGTTTTACACGCGTGTTCAAATCCTTTCCCGTCTGTCCAGTATAAAAGGAATCACATTGTTTACAATAAATTTTATAGATAATGCTGAATTATTGGTAGGACTATTCTTTACTATGATATTTTTCACAATATTGTCATATGAAAATACTACATTAATGTTGAAAGATTAAAGTACATTAGCAATGCCTAAAAAGCTTGTGAAAAATGGAAGTACTAAAATATTTTTCGACAAAGTGCGATAGAAAGTTTGTTTTGTTAAGACAAGATTCCAAAAAGCAGGTGGGTAATGCAAATCACTTCCAATACTGTTGATTTTTTCTAATTCGGCAGGCATCCATGTATTCCGGAATGGCGATCCGAAGAGCGCGGAGAAACATTGAAGAAAATGTGGATTTCTTGATAGTTCACGAAAAGTAAAAGTGTACGTAGGACTTCCTCCATTAAGTTTACTTTGGAAGTGGAACAAAACAACTCAATCCCGTTTTTGGATGTGCGTGTACATAGTAAAAGCCCAGGTTTTAAGTTTAGTATTAATCAGAAAAAACAAACAATTTGTCCTACGTAGACTTTTACTCCGGACATGATATCATGTAGACCTAACAATAATTGAGCATTGCTCAGTACTCACAAACCTATAGAGAAAACGAGACATTGCAAATATAGATGCCATACAAAAGACTTTTAAGTCTAAGGTAGAGGAAACGAAAGATGAAGACTTCTGGTCTCGACTATAATTCCTGAAACTCTTCTATGTGAAAAGAAAATGCGAGTGGTACACAATAATATACGAATGAAAAATACTCGATGGTTGTGAGAGAAAAGGGAAATTCTGTACGTCTTATTTCGGTGGGACAGGAGGAGAGGAGGACATGAAAACGAAGCTGGAAAATACTTTGAGAATACGAGCC
The DNA here is from genome assembly GCA_023014485.1 of Bathynomus jamesi. Taxonomy (NCBI): domain Eukaryota; kingdom Metazoa; phylum Arthropoda; class Malacostraca; order Isopoda; family Cirolanidae; genus Bathynomus; species Bathynomus jamesi. The sequence goes on along the minus strand of JAJOZX010014008.1, from coordinate 11,645 downwards.
CAGAAACTCTTCAAAATCCTGCCCAAAGAACTGAGGAACCAACCTGAATAATTTCAAGAAACACTTCGACAGGTTCTTGTATAAAGTCCATGACCAGCCATGCGCGGCTGGCTACGAAGGTAGAGAAGAGCGGAAGCCAATTCCCTCCTCCACTAAATCCAGCAAACGAGGCGAGATACTTCAGAGGGATCGCCCGCAGTTCGATCCTCAAACTCTAACTAAACTTTACTTTTCAAATTTACCTGAAAAGCTGTCATGCTTTCCAACCCCATATTGAAATAACAATACTGTAATTAAACTCCAAAAATTAAACGTTAATCCCAACATTGTGTATACCAGTATGGATGTAATGTATATCTTATGTAATATGTTCTTTCTGAAAAAAGATTATTATTAAAAAAAAAGAAACTTCAAGTATCTCAAGTAAATAAGTAGTAAGTTCAGATGCACGTGGTGGTACATCTTTCATCCTTAATTTATAAGTTACCGAGCGACAATAAAATGTGACACTCATTTAATCAAACTCATTAACTTCCACTGAAACTGAAAGAAACGTTACAATATATAACTTCATTTTTTTAATATAATAACCAACAAGAATTATGGTAATTTCTATGTTTAAATACCGATTACTTTCGATTGAAGATGTCGTTCAAGACTACTAAAACATCTTATTAACTAGTAAAGTTAATTAGATTTTTCTCTGGCAAATATCCCTATCTCCCTTACTGTTCTAATAATTATATGTAAATAAAGTGGTTTTCTGAAATATTATTTTAATTCTTTTCCCATTTGTAATTTCAATACTGAAAATCAGTTTTGCTTAAATTTCTTTCCAGATCTACTTGGCGAATAACGTAACCTTTGACCACTATGGTAAACCTTATTTGAAGACGCTTCCAGTGTTTGCTGTACAGACTAGCGGGGCTTACACCAACAAGGTGCAGTTTACGCATCCTGGAGGAATGTGCGGTCGTTTCGTCATTGTTGTCAGAGAAGTTGCACACGAGTATCTGATAATCTATGAGCTACAAGGAATTGGATACGTTCTCAAATAAAATACATATATTATTGCGACCCACTACTTCACTGAAATTAAATAACAAATATATATTAGGTTTTCGAATGTAACTCAATTTAGAATGTTTTTTGTTATGTAGATTTTAGAATTAATTTTAAAAGTAATGAAAAGTTACGACACTTGTCTGATTAAGACATTTAGTCACATTATTATGCTTATTTTACGTTATTCATTTACTAAAGGTTATACTGCCGTATTTCAATGGGGAACAGAAGCTAACTGCTTTTTTTAATGCATTCTGTCTTATACTCATATCTAAATGGAATTTTAACCTAGTTTATCTTGTATCCTTGGAAGAGATTACCACGTCACCTCTCACAAGAGATGGTTTCATAACCTAACGCTAAATTATTATTATTATTATTATTATTATTATTATTGTTATTATTATTATTATTATTATTATTATTGCAAATATTTATCGATTTAAAACCAATAAACTATTTTCCTTCAAAATTAAGAAGGTACTTCAGCAATTTAAAATATTTTCTCTTTATGATAATGTGTTTCATCCCATAATCTAAGATTCGATATTCTACTCACGAAGACGTGATCATCATTTTCAAAGTGATAAAGTGATTTTGTGAAGGACACTTTATATAAAATGAACACTGTCTGAGTTTCAGAAAACGTCATTCTAATATAATTCTTGATAGATTGAATAACCCTTTCAAAGATCGTGGGTCTGTATGTGGCATGCGTACAGTATATTTGAAATTTACATGAAATTCATTATGAGTGAATGGCAGTTTGCTTCACATGAATACTTCATTATAAGGTTAAGCTATAATTAAATTTACTAAAATACTTATAGAAACTCTAACTAAACTTTACTTTACAAATTCAAAACTTTATTTAGGAAAAAGAACACAAATTGCAAAATTTCTGTACAATTTAGGTATGTGATATGAAATTAACAATGATTGGTATTCTAGTCCGAATGTGGTGTTAGGAGGCATGGAAACCTTTTGGGAAAAATTAATACGATTCTCTTTATTTATTACACAAGGAAATTTGTGACCTTTCTAATGTAAATTTTAATTTATATAAAATTGTTTGGGGAATAAACGGAGAAATCAAACAAAAATTTCATATTGTGCTCGTCTGTTTACCTGCCAAAGGGTGGCTTGAGTTTCAGCTTCTACGATGAGCACTGCAAAACTCCACAAACAGAAATGCTTTGTCTTGATTGGCTATGCGTAAATGGAGGTGGTTTCGATAATGTCCCTTCTGCTCTTCCATTAATATCAACTTAAGATCATTACGAATAAGTTGAAGAGCGACTAAACTAAAGTATTTTACATATTTATGTTACGTTTGAATAATGTTTCAGCACTTCTGTGATGAAGCATTGTTTAGTTTCTTTATCATCTATTGTAAACTGTCTATTACATAAATATACTTTGTATAACCGCTGATTAATTTTATAAAACATTAAAAGTATCATTTGTTAACCCAAAATTAATAAAGCGTAAAAAGATCGCGATTTTTATTTAATAATTGGTACTTCCATTTACAAATGACGACGTTTGAAGTAGCTACGTTTTAACTAAAAGTAAGTGATGACTGCAGCCAAATTGTGTTAAACTGTTTCATTCATTTCTTTTTATTTCATTGAAGAAATTGTGCTGATCAAATGTTTGACACCTTTTTTAGAGTTTCTGTTATGTTTCGAAACATGTTTGGTCTTTCAGGCTAAACTCCAAAAAAACTACAGTGGAAAAGATCGGTTAAAATAAATAACTTTCTGGGCTTAACGCACTCCCGTCACATGTGTAAATTTACAGTTGTCACTTATACAAACCGGACCTACGTGAGAAACTTGTGCAGAAGTCAGCAAAATGAAAAAAAAACAGTTCATTATGTAAACTGGCATACATACTGCCTGTATTAGACATGAACAGATGGTTTGTACTTTTCAGAATATAAAATGTGAGAAAATCCATGTTTCAGTTGTGTATGTACAGATCAATTGGTTATTTAAAGTATCTGTTTTAACGTACACTTCTGTTACACAGTATTCCGTGATGTGACCGAAAAGCTTGTTAATTTTATTTGCTACTTTCCTTCGCTGAATAGCCACAGAACGGTTGTACTTGTAGTGCATATTATGTGAAATTACAGTTTATGAAAATACTATATTGGCCTGAATATGAGACGGCTCCAAATATAAGATCAGGGTCCCAATGTATTCTTGTTGTTTGCCTTAAAGTATCAAATATAATAACGTACGCCCTTGATGATTGGTTAGGTTAAGTCGTGACATTTTCGTTAGTTTTAACGAAGATATCATTTAGTAATTGAGGCTGGGGGCCCTGATCTTCAGGTGATCCGAAATTTTGCTTGAAATTTAAAAAAAATATCTTATACTGTACTACTTTTGGCGGATAATGATCGGCATATAACATTTTTATTAAGCCTATTTAAAAAATAATTTGTAGAAAAAGTGAACAAAAACTTGCCAAATGAAATGTTGAAATGATACAAAAATACAAAACTGGGGGATAATCATCCCCTTATAACAGCCACGTTCAATCCTGGCGTCTTTGGTCACCCGATAGTCGGCAACAAGTAAATACCGTGAGTATGACACATTAAAACTTGACTAATATTGTTCGCGAATATTAAACGAGATGCATTTTTTAAGGTCGTGATGTTGAACAAAAACCTCGTCTTATGTTTGGTCCAATACGATAATTTGCCTTTTATTATTAGGGTGTGTCAATTTTAGGGAGCAGAGTGAAATCTTTAGATTTTCAAAAACTACTAGCGACCAAATGATGCTTTTTTATGTGCTAAATCGAAATATGGCTTTAAAATCCAGATTTGACCACTCCTAGCTACTTATATTTGAAGTTGAAGTTTACGAAAAATCAACAATTTTTGCAAGTATTTTTTTTATTGAATATAACTACATTTTACATACATATTATACTGGGGCGTTTTACCCGGTGAGTTTTAACCCCATGTAAATAAAAGTACTCTTCCGACAGAGTGCGCTGACCTTCATTCAGGTCACTTGCCGGATCCGGGAGCTTTCTTAGCCCCTTTTTCACTCGTCGAATTTAAGTTTAATTATTATAGGATAACTGAGAGTCGGCTTTAATTTTAAGTAATTTTAATCAAGTTCAAATAGGCGGATTACAGGTGAGAGTTTATACTTCAGTTCACAAGGACTAATTTATATTAAGTTCACCGGGTTCTAATTATGTAAGTTATTCTTATGCTAATGCGTGACAATTAAGGTCACGTAGAAATAAACGAACTAAGTCTACTAGCGTTTCCTTCGGTCAGATCTATGATATCGAATTTCCGATACGAACTCGTTCCGTAATTTTGGTAGGTGAAATTTTATCCTTCACCCAGAGGTAAGTTACGTTAATTCAAGTCAGACGGACCTCTTCTTGAAAGCAACCCCTGTGCTCCGTTATAGGTCCGCTGTAAAGCAAGTTAAGTTACAAGCGTGCAACTCGCTCCTCGTCGCCCGCGATAAAATGAATGACGGTTTTTCTTCTCGAAGAAACTACCCTTGTGCCCTTTCTAAAAACCGCAAAAAGAAAAACTGATGCATACGAGGTAATATGCGCCCATTACCCGCGGAGACCCAGGTGAGTTCAGCTCCACCCAAAGTCTGGCTGAGAGTTGCTCAAAATCTAAAATCTGAATCTGTACTTCAATGGCTGAACTCCTCCTTATATAAGAAGGAATTCACTCTCACATACGTCAGAGCGACACGTCACCGTAAAACCAAGAATCTGGAATTTCCACGGTCAAGGGTTTCGTAACGGATGTGAGATTTTAGCTCTGAAGGTTCGTTGGGCAACCTAAGCAATTAACAAGCGCCAGATGTCGCAAAAGTGCATCTGAGCCTCTTTAATTGGGAAGACTAATTGTCTTAACATTATAATGATGTTTTCGTTAATTATTAAGACTTCGGCGAACACCTGCTTGTGTATAATGGTGTTTTTACCAAGTTGATCAATTACTTACGGGCTTAGAAAGGATTGCGTAGCTTCGTACATTAATCATTAAAATATACTAATTATTTCAATTTTAATTAATTCTTCGTATTACTGTCGTCCCGTATAACATACATTGCACACAATTAAAGACATTTTGATTGTATTTCAATATTCAAACTTAGAAATATAGATAGGTTTCTTGAACTTTGCCAAGGATGCCATGTCTGCCTTGCTCTTGTTCCTGGACATGAGCTCCCTACTGGCCACCTGGCCACTGATGTACGCCTCCCTCCTCTCTTGTGAGTAAACATGTGCTCCCTCAGTTGTAGTCCCTACATACATCTCTACTGACTGTGTGTGTGAGGGCCATGCAGGAACTTCCATTGGTCTATCCAGAAACTCATTGATTGCAGCAGTGGTGAGGGATCAGTTCAGAGGAGGCTCAGTCACGCCAGAGTTCCAATCAATAAGCCCCGAGAGTTTGGTGGCATCTGGGTTGATGTCAAGAGTCTTCCGGGGTCTGACACTGCAGTCTCCTACATGTGTGTCCTCATCTCCTTCACCTCTGATTTCCAGTATCCTCTTCACTGCCTCCCTCCTCTCCTCCTCCACCTCACTGCACAGCATGGCCTGGAGCACAGCCTTAGAGTGTACATACGAGGCTGCTCTCTTCACTGTAGGCATCTGTTGAAAAAAGTGGTTAGAAATAACCGCATATATTTCCAAAGAAAATATAAACAAAATAAATAAAAATAAAAACCCTCGTTTCTAACCAACTAGTGAAGTTGGGTTTCCCTAATTAACCAAAAGAAGGAAAAAAAAAGTTTCTGGGACAAAGAAAAACGGAGCTTTGCCCAGTCTTGAAAATTTTTGACCGCATGAAGCGGGCCCCTTTTTTCTCAAAAAAATTAAAATGCTCGTGGTTACCCAAACCGGGAAACTGAGTCAACCTTCAAACCTAACAACCTTTAATTAAATCGTATCCTTAATTAATAACCACTGCAATTAATCAAAACCCATGTTTAACTAAATAGAGGCCTATCAGAACTAGGTGCAAGTAAGTTAAAGAAAATAACTAAGGTAAGAGAAAAACTAGGTACCTAGACGAAACTCGAACCGGGCTACAACGGCCCTAACTCAATAATTAAATGGCTGTTATAGCCCCTATTAAAACCTAAAGGCAATATAGCCCTAACTTAACTTAAATAAAACCTTCTAAACCTTAAACCTTTAAAACCAAAAACTTAAGGGCAATCCAGCCCTAGCCTAACTTAACCTGCAAAACCTAGGTCTGGGAAATAGCCCCTACAAATAAATAACCTAGCAGTGTGTTAAACAATAACCTAAAACAACAACGAAATTTAAAAACCTGGAAACTAAATGAAACTTATGAATCGGTTAGAAACTGAAAGGGTAACGTTCAACTGGCAACTTCATTTTTGGTAAGTCTAAATTAATTTTGATGAATTTAGCTTCACCATAGTTAGTAATCTGGCTGCTGACCAAATTTAACTTAAAAACCACTGCAACCTACAGTGAAAAAGTCTGTAGCTGTGTTGACAGTGTCTAAATAGGCCATTATTATTTCTATAATTACCGAGTCTATTTAAAGTAAACTTAACCTTAATACTACACCTAAATCAAAATAAGCTCTCTCAAGCTAAATAATAAATTTTTCAATATGGCGCCCCCGGGTGGGCAGTCGAGAAGTTAGTTACCCTTTTTTTGTTTTAATTCTGATACAATAGTTTTAAATCCAGTGAATTAAATTTTTTACACAACCTAAACAAACCTAGCCTAACCTGGCTAAACCTAAAAAACAAACCTAGCCTAACCTGGCTGAACCTAAAAAACAAACCTAGCCTAACCTGGCTGAACCTAAAAAAACAAACCTAGCCTAACCTGGCTGAACCTAAAAAAACAAACCTAGCCTAACCTGGCTGAACCTAAAAAACAAACCTAACCTACCCTACCAAACGTACCTAACCTACCCTACTTAACCTAAAATACCTAACCTACCTACCCATAATAAACCTAAAAATGGCTAATCAAACTGAAGCCACTCGTGGAAAAAGTATGGAGACCTGGTTGGGAAGTGATGTGGAAGCACTTGAAACTAGTAAACTGGTAAAAAGGAGGGGAGCAATCAGAACCTCAGCTACTAAACTTTTAGCTACAATCAAAGAGAGATGGGATGATTGGACTGAGGAACAAAAAAATTCACATGCTCGGCTTTTGTCCTCACAACTGGACAAGTTACAAAATTTAGACGAGGAAATCCTTAGAATGTATGTTTGTTCCGAAGGCTTCTCAGAGGATAAACAAGAAGAACTAGATGAAAAAAATAGTTATTACCACTTTGAAATAGATCAAATGATACAAGCATTAACAACTAAAAAAGAAAATAATGCCGAAGCCAAACCTAAACTAAGAATAAGTACTAAAATTCCTGAGCTTCAAATATTACCATTTGATGGAAATCCCTCTAAATTTCAAAACTTTAAGACCTCATTCAGAAACATTTATGATAACATAGGTCTTTCCGAAGAAGAGAAATTTGCCTACCTAAAACAACATTTGAGTGGAAACCCTGCCATTCAAATCAACTGCATGCAAGAAAGTAAAACTCTTATGAAGAAGCATGGCAGCAGTTGGAGGGCTGTTATGCAACACCAGGCCAAATTAAATTCTCCATAATAAAATCCCTTTTAACTAAATCCATAATAACCAAAAATTTTAAATCACTTCATGACTTTCAAGCAGATATGCACTCTACCATAAATTTAATGCAAACTCAAAAATTAGAATTAGAAGATATACTCTTGTATGTATATTATAATAAACTAACTCAAGAAACTCAGGAATTTTTAAGAACTTGTGGGTTTAAACTCTATGACCCCTTTAATAATTTTAAAGAAGCAATTGCTGAAGCTACCAAAACCTTAGCTAATGTTAATTTTGATCTGGAACAAAGTGAGTTGACTACCTTGATACCTAAACAAAAAAGAAACTTCTCTCCAGAACCAGCCAGAAAACCATGGTATTCTGGCCAAACTACAGCTGCTCTGGCGGTTTCTACCCAAAACAATCCTCAAGAAGAGCTCAATATACTGACCAGAGAGAACCTTACTGCAAATTGTGTAAGAAAAACTCTCACAAAATCTCAAAATGTGATTCTTTCCCTGAAAGTTGGGATAAACTGAAAAAACTTGCTAAATTAAATTATTGTACTAAATGTACCTCATCTAAACACCAAGCCAAAGAATGCCCCATTTCTTTACAACCCTGTTCATTTTGTAGGTTTTCTAACCATTTATCCTTCCTTTGTACCAAACAAAAAGGAAAACCAGAGGGAGATAAGAAAACCAAAACCAGTACGGAAGTAGCTACCCAAAAAGAAAACTCCAAACAAGGGAAACAAGTTACTAACTTATTAAGTTTAAAAAACACTGATCAAGAAGTAGCATTAATCCCTTCCATGCAAATGAGAATAAGAAACTCAGAAAAATCAATTAAATGCAGAGCACTTTTGGATAATTGTAGTCAAGCCAGCTACATTACCAAGGAACTCGTGAAAAAATTAAATCTTCCAACTAAACACTACGAGGAATCCATAACCATAACAGGATTTATAGCCGACAAGAAACAACCAAATTATGAAGTAGCTATAATTAAATTGGAGGATTCTAGAAACCCTGGAAACTACCAAGAAATAGAAGCTATCATAATTGATGATATTAATATTAAATATGAAGTTCCAGGATTACTGAAACTTCAAACTTATTTAAAATCATTAAATTATCAGCTTGCAGATCACTTTGAAGCTGATGAAGTGGCTGACTTCATGTTAATTTTTGGGGCTGCAACCCACAAACTTTTTGCCCTCAGCAGTCATCAGATTCATACGGCCTCTTGTTATAAATCTCCCTATGGAATACTTTTATTGGGTTTCCCTTCAGATTACTACCCTGAAAAAGAAAAAGAACCAATAAGAGATCAGATCAGCTTCTGTATTACCAACCCGCTACCTACTAGTACAACTTCTAATGAAGATCTAAAAAAATTGAACACCAGATTGCACAATTTAGCAAACTAGAAAACTTGGGTATTTCTGGGGATGAACCACTTTCAAACAAAGAAAAAGATCTGATTGCAAACTTTGAAAAGGAAGTTAAAATAGAAGATGAAAGATTGTCTGTTAAGGTACCATGGAATGACCAAAAAGATAAAATTTCACCAAACTTTAACTATGCTATTAGCAGGTTAAAGTCCACTTGCAAAAAATTAAAAAAAGATAACTTAATGCAACCTTATTCAGACATCCTTGAACAACAATTCCAGGAAGGAATAATAGAAGAAGTACCTCTAACAGAACACTTAAGACAAGCAGGAAATTTTTTACCTCATTTTCCCGTAGTTCGCCCTGGGGTACAAACAACTAAAGTTAGGATTGTAGTAGATCCCTCGGGTAAAAGCAAACCAGAAGAAATAACCGTAAATGATGCTACTGAGGACTGCCCTTCACTCCTACCTCACTTAGCAAAATTGTGCATTAAATTAAGGCATGGTAAATATTTGATGATTGGGGACATTCAAAAAGCATATTTACAACTTAAATATCAAACAGAATTTGACTGCAATGCCCACAAAATTCTGTGGGTAAAGAATACCCAATTGGCTCCAAATGACAACAACCTGAGCTGCTATAAATATAAAAGAGTTACCTTTGGCAACAAAAGCAGTCCATTTTTACTACAACAATCTCTACAACACATATTTAATGAACAACAAAACCAAGTGGCAGACTACCTAGCTAACCGCTTTTACATGGACAATGCTTTAATTAATGCCAACAATCTCTCAGAACTCAAAGACCTTTACAATTATAGTGTAAACACTTTAATTGAATATAATTTGAAGCTATATGAATGGGCCTCTAATCACTCAGAACTTCAAGGACTATTTGAAAAACATGACATAGCCTCCTCCGAAGATAAAGAAAATGTAAAACTATTAGGATATGGTTGGAACACAAGTGCTGATACACTCCATCTAAAAACGGTAAACTTGAACTCAGAAGCCAAAACTAAAAGAGAAATACTAAGTTCTGTGCAATCATTGTTTGATCCAATTGGATTTGTTGCACCCTTAGTGTTTAAATTAAAACTCTTCATGCAGAAAGTAACAGCTACCAAAAAAAATTGGGATGAATATCTAGAACTGGAAATGCTGCGTGAATGGAAAAAACTTTGTAAAGAAATAAACAAAGTGGAATTTCTGAATTTTCCTAGACAAGCTTTTGAAAATCCCAAACCTCTCATGGAAAATCTTCAACTCCACATCTTTTGTGATGCCAGCCAAGAAGGTTATGCAGTAAGTTGCTATCTAGTTGGAAATGGAAAATCCGAACTAATTTACGCTAAATCAAGAGTCAATCCCAAATCAAAAAATTGGACCATTTGTAACTTGGAATTAATGGCAATCTGCCTAGGAACCAAAGTCCTAGAATACCTTAAAGAAACCTACCTAGAAGAAAACTCAGAAAACCAAAAGTTCTTCAAAACAATAATTTGGACAGACTCACAAGTGGCTTTAAATTGGACTGCTCAAAAATCTCTAAAAATGAAATCAATCTTTGTAAAAAACAGAGTGAAAGACATTCAGGAAGCAACAAGAAACTTAAACCATCACCTGGAATTCAGACATGTAGCAGGAGAAGACAACCCAGCAGACCTACTCACCAGACCAATATCTTTCAAGAAATTTCAAAAACTTCTTCACTTTTACCAACATGGTCCCACATTTTTGAGAAATGAGATTGAATGGCCCACCAACTTAATTTTTAACCCCCACCAAGAAACCTTACAGACAACAATAAATGTGTGTCAAACAACTTGTAAAGAAATAAATGAAAAAACTCCCTTGTTAAATATGGAAAGATTCTCTAACAGGAAAAAACTGGTCAGAATCACTGCCTATGTTCTACGGTTCATAGAAAACTTAAAGTACTTCCGCACTCACAAATATAACCCAAATGTAACCTGACAATGGAAGAACAAATTGCTGTCTTGGAGAAAAATCATACAGCTTACAAAACTAAGGCCACAAATTACTGGCTAAAATTAGTCCAGCAACAACATTTCTCAAAAGAAAAAGAAATAATCCACAAACTAAATAAAGGAGCAAAAGTTGAGGACCTAACAAAGCTGCAAAAGAATCTAAAACTCTTCATTGACAAAGAAGGGTTAGTCAGAACAATGGGGAGATATAAATATGCAACTAACCTTAACTATTCTGCTAGGTATCCTGTACTACTGCCCGAAAATTCTCATTTAACAACGTTAATTGTAACTGAATGTCATGCAAAAGCCAGTCATGCAACCTTAGCTACCACATGCAATTTCCTCAGACAGGAATTCTGGATCCCCAAAATAAGGCAAGTAGTTAAAAAGGTTCTGAAACAATGTCTGTTTTGCCAAAAATACTTTGCCATGGCTTATGAAGTGCCTACTACTGGACCCTTAGTAACGGAACGTTTAAGCTATGAAAAACCCTTTGAAAAAACTGCCCTTGACTATGTTGGTCCAATTTCTGTCCAGGAT
>JAJOZX010014007.1:0-74020 GCA_023014485.1 Bathynomus jamesi | reverse complement strand
GTCCAAGTTGTCATTCCACATAGTGCTGACAGGTCCAAGTTTGTCATTCGACGTATGCTGACAGGTCCATGTTTGTCAATCGACGTATGCTGACAGATCCAAGTTTGTCATTCGACGTATGCTGACAGGTCCAAGTTTGTCATTCGACTTATACTGACAGGTCCAAGTTTTGTCATTCGACTTATGCTGACAGGTCCACGTTTGTCATTCCACGTATGCTAATAGGTCCACGTTTGTCTCTCTACGTATGCAGATAATTCCATTTTGTCTTTTCACATATGCTGATAATTCCATTTTCTCTTTTCTCGTATGCTGATAATTCCAATTTTGTCATTTCTCATATGCTGGTAGGTCCAGCTTTGTCATTCCATTAATGCAGACAGGTCAAAGTTTTCATTCAGCGTATGCTGAAAGGTCCAAGTTTGTCATTCCACTTATGCTGACAGGTCCAAGTTTGTTATTTCCAGTATGCTGACAGGTCCAAGTTTGTCATTCCACGTATGCTGACAGGTCCAAGTTTGTCATTCACGTATGCTGAAAGGTCCAAGTTTGTCATTCCACGTATTCTGATAGGTCCAAGTTGTCATTCCACTTATGCTGACAGGTCGAAGTTTGTCATTCGACGTATGCTGACAGGTCCAAGTTTGTCATTCGACGTATGCTGACAGGTCCAAGTTTGTCATTCGACGTATGCTGACAGTTCCAAGTTTGTCATTCCACGTACGCTGACAGGTCCAAGTTTGTCATTCGACGTATGATGACAGGTCCAAGTTTGTCATTCGACGTATGGTGACAGGTCCAAGTTTGTCATTCCACGTATGCTGAGAGGTCGAAGTTCTTCATTCCACTTATGCTGAATGCTCATATGACGGGTTTGTCATTTCATAAATGCTGACAGGTACAAGTTTTCATTTCATGAATGCTGACAGGTCCAAGTTTGTCATTTCATGAATGCTGACAGTTCCAATTTTCTCATTGATGAATGCTGACAGGTCCAATTTTGTCATTTCATGAATGCTGACAGGTCGAAGTTTGTCATTCGACGTATGCTGACAGATCCAAGTTTGTCATACGACGTATGCTGACAGGTCCAAGTTTTGTCATTAGACGTATGCTGACAGCTCCAAGTTTGTCATTCGACGTATGCTGACAGGTCCAAGTTTGTCATTCGACGTATGCTGACAGGTCCAAGTTTGTCATTCGACGTATGCTGACAGGTCCAAGTTTGTCATTGGACGTATGCTGAGATGTCCAAGTATGTCATTCGACGTATTCTGACAGGCCCCAGTGTGTCATTCCACGTATGCTGACATTCCAAGTTTGTCATTCGACTTATGCTGACAGGTCCACTTTGTCATTCGACTTGTGCTGACAGGTCCAAGTTGTCATTCGACGTATGCTGACAGGTCCAAGTTTTTCATACGACATATGCTGACATGTCCAAGTTTGTCATTCGACGTATGCTGACAGGTCCAAGTTTGTTATTCGACGTATGCTGACAGGTCCAAGTTTGTCACTCGACGTATGCTGACAGGTCCAAGTTTGTCATTCGACCTATGCTCACTGGTCCAAGATTGTTATTCCACGTATGCTGACAGGTCCAAGTTTGTCATTCCACGTATGTTGACATGTCCAAGTTTGTCATTCCACGTATGCTGAAAGGTCCAAGTTTGTCATTCCACGTATTCTGATAGGTCCAAATTTGTCATTCCACTTATGCTGACAGGTCGAAGTTTGTCATTCGACGTATGCTGACAGGTCCAAGTTTGTCATTCGACTTATGCTGACAGGTCCAAGTTTGTCATTCGACGTATGCTGACAGGTCCAAGTTTGTCATTCGACGTATGCTGACAGGTCCAAGTTTGTTATTCCACGTATGCTGACAGGTCCAAGTTTGTCATTCGACGTATGCTGACAGGTCCAAGTTTGCCATTCGACATATGCTGACAGGTCCAAGTTTGCCATTCGACGTATGCTGACAGCTCGAAGTTTGTCTTTCGACGTATGCTGACAGGTCCAAGTTTGTTATTTGACATATGCTGACAGGTCCAAGTTTGTCACTCGACGTATGCTGACAGGTCCAAGTTTGTCATTCGACGTATGCTCACAGGTCCAAGTTTGTCATTCGACTTATACTCACAGGTCCAAGTTTGTCACTCGAAGTATGCTGACAGGTCCAAGTTTGTCATTCGACTTATGCTGAAAGGTCCAAGTTTGTCATTCGACTTATGCTGAAAGGTCCAAGTTTGTCATTCCACGTATGTTGACAGGTCCAAGTTTGTCATTCCAAGTATGCTGACAGGTCCAAGTTTGTCATTCCACATATGCTGACAGGTCCAGTTTGTCATTCGACGTATGCTGACAGGTCCATGTTTGTCAATCGACGTATGCTGACAGATCCAAGTTTGTCATTCGACGTATGCTGACAGGTCCAAGTTTGTCATTCGACTTATACTGACAGGTCCAAGTTTGTCATTCGACTTATGCTGACAGGTCCACGTTTGTCATTCCACGTATGCTAATAGGTCCACGTTTGTCTCTCTACGTATGCAGATAATTCCATTTTGTCTTTTCACATATGCTGATAATTCCATTTTCTCTTTCTCGTATGCTGATAATTCCAATTTTGTCATTTCTCATATGCTGGTAGGTCCAGCTTTGTCATTCCATTAATGCAGACAGGTCAAAGTTTGTCATTCAGCGTATGCTGAAAGGTCCAAGTTTGTCATTCCACTTATGCTGACAGGTCCAAGTTTGTTATTCCACGTATGCTGACAGGTCCAAGTTTGTCATTCCACGTATGCTGACAGGTCCAAGTTTGTCATTCCACGTATGCTGAAAGGTCCAAGTTTGTCATTCCACGTATTCTGATAGGTCCAAGTTTGTCATTCCACTTATGCTGACAGGTCGAAGTTTGTCATTCGACGTATGCTGACAGGTCCAAGTTTGTCATTCGACGTATGCTGACAGGTCCAAGTTTGTCATTCGACGTATGCTGAGATGTCCAAGTTTGTCATTCGACGTATTCTGACAGGCCCCAGTGTGTCATTCCACGTATGCTGACATGTCCAAGTTTGTCATTCGACTTATGCTGACAGGTCCAACTTTGTCATTCGACTTGTGCTGACAGGTCCAAGTTTGTCATTCGACGTATGCTGACAGGTCCAAGTTTTTCATACGACATATGCTGACATGTCCAAGTTTGTCATTCGACGTATGCTGACAGGTCCAAGTTTGTTATTCGACGTATGCTGACAGGTCCAAGTTTGTCACTCGACGTATGCTGACAGGTCCAAGTTTGTCATTCGACCTATGCTCACTGGTCCAAGATTGTTATTCCACGTATGCTGACAGGTCCAAGTTTGTCATTCCACGTATGTTGACATGTCCAAGTTTGTCATTCCACGTATGCTGAAAGGTCCAAGTTTGTCATTCCACGTATTCTGATAGGTCCAAGTTTGTCATTCCACTTATGCTGACAGGTCGAAGTTTGTCATTCGACGTATGCTGACAGGTCCAAGTTTGTCATTCGACTTATGCTGACAGGTCCAAGTTTGTCATTCGACGTATGCTGACAGTTCCAAGTTTGTCATTCCACGTATGCTGACAGGTCCAAGTTTGTCATTCGACGTATGATGACAGGTCCAAGTTTGTCATTCGACGTATGGTGACAGGTTCAAGTTTGTCATTCCACGTATGCTGAGAGGTCGAAGTTCTTCATTCCACTTATGCTGAATGCTCATATGACGGGGTTTGTCATTTCATAAATGCTGACAGGTACAAGTTTTTCATTTCATGAATGCTGACAGGTCCAAGTTTGTCATTTCATGAATGATGACAGTTCCAATTTTCTCATTTGATGAATGCTGACAGGTCCAATTTTGTCATTTCATGAATGCTGACAGGTCGAAGTTTGTCATTCGACGTATGCTGACAGGTCCAAGTTTGTCATACGACGTATGCTGACAGTTCCAAGTTTGTCATTCGACGTATGCTGACTGGTCCAAGTTTGTCATTCGACGTATGCTGAGAGGTCCAAGTTTGTCATTCGACTTATGCTGACAGGTCCAAGTTTGTCATTAGACTTATGCTGACAGGTCCATGTTTGTCATTCGACTTA
This sequence comes from Bathynomus jamesi, assembly GCA_023014485.1. Classification (NCBI taxonomy): domain Eukaryota; kingdom Metazoa; phylum Arthropoda; class Malacostraca; order Isopoda; family Cirolanidae; genus Bathynomus; species Bathynomus jamesi. The sequence goes on along the minus strand of JAJOZX010014007.1, from coordinate 69,900 downwards.
TGATAACAGGTCCAAGTTTGTCATACGAAGTATGCTGACTGGTCCAAGTTTGTCATTCGACATATGCTGACGGGTCCAAGTTTGTCATTCCACTTATGCTGACAGGTCCAAGTTGTCATTCCACTATGCGGATAGGTCCAAGTTTGTCATTCAACGTATGCTGACAGGTCCAAGTTTGTCATTGGACGTATGCTGAGAGGTCCAAGTTTGTCATTCGACGTATTCTGACAGGTCCAAGTTTGTCACTCCACTATGCTGACAGGTCCAAGTTTGACATTCGACTTATGCTGACAGGTCCAAGTTTGTCATTCGACTTATACTGACAGGTCCAAGTTTGTCATTCGACTTATGGTGACAGGTCCATTTTTCATTCGACGTGTGCTGACAGGTCCAACTTTGTCATTCGACGTATACTGACAGGCCCAAGTTTGTCATTCGACTTATGCTGACAGTTTCAAGTTTGTCATTCGAGGTATGCTGACAGGTCCAAGTTTGTCATTCGACGTATGATGACAGGTCCAAGTTTGCCATTCGACGTATGCTGACAGGTCCAAGTTTGTCATTCGACGTATGCTGACAGGTCCAAGTTTGTCATTCAACGTATGCTGACAGGTCCAGTTTGTCATTCTAGTATGCTGACAGTTCCAAGTTTGTCATTCGAGGTATGCTGACAGGTCCAAGTTTGTCATTCGACGTATGCTGACAGGTCCAAGTTTGTCATTCGACGTATGCTGAGAGGTCCAAGTTTGTCATTCGACTTATGCTGACAGGTTCAAGTTTGTCATTCGAGGTATGCTGACAGGTCCAAGTTTGTCATTCGACGTATGCTGACAGGTCCAAGTTTGTCATTCGACGTATGCTGACAGTCCAAGTGTGTCATTCCACGTATGCTGACAGGTCCAAGTTTGTCATTCCACGTATGCTGAGAGGTCGAAGTTTGTCATTCCACTTATGCTGAATGCCCATATGCCCGGGTTTGTCATTTCATAAATGCTGACAGTACAAGTTTTTCATTTCATGAATGCTGACAGGTCCAAGTTTGTCATTTGATGAATGCTGACAAGTCCATTTTCTCATTTGATGAATGCTGACAGGTCCAATTTTTGTCATTTCATGAATGCTGACAGATCGAAGTTTGTCATTCGACGTATGCTGACAGGTCCAAGTTTGTCATTCGACATATGCTGACAGTTCCAAGATCTCATTCGACGTATGCTGACAGGTCCAAGTTTGTCATTCGACTTATGCTGAGAGGTCCAAGTTTGTCATTCGACGTATGCTGACAGGTCCAAGTTTGTCATTAGACTTATGCTGACAGGTCCATTTGTCATTCGACGTATGATGACAGGTCCAAGTTTGTCATACGAAGTATGCTGACTGGTCCAAGTTTGTCATTCGACATATGCTGACCCGTCCAAGTTTGTCATTCCACGTATGCTGACAGGTCCAAGTTTGTCATTCCACGTATGCGGATAGGTCCAAGTTTGTCATTCGACTTATGCTGACAGGTCCAAGTTTGTCATTGGACGTATGCTGAGAGGTCCAAGTTTGTCATTCGACGTATTCTGACATGTCCAAGTTTCTCATTCCACGTATGCTGACAGCTCCAAGTTTGTCATTCGACTTATGCTGACAGTTCCAAGTTTGTCATTGGACTTATGCTGACAGGTCCAAGTTTGTCATTCGACGTATGCTGACAGGTCCAAGTTTTTCATTCGACGTGTGCTGACAGGTCCAACTTTGTCATTCGACGTATGCTGACAGGTCCAAGTTTGTCATTCGACGTATGCTGAGAGTCCAAGTTTGTCATTCGACTTATGCTGACAGGTTCAAGTTTGTCATTCGAGTATGCTGACAGGTCCAAGTTTGTCATTCGACTTATGCTGACAGGTCCAAGTTTGTCATTAGACGTATGCTGACAGGTCCAAGTTTGTCATTCGACGTATGCTGACAGGTCCAAGTTTGTCATTCGACGTATGCTGACAGGTCCAAGTTTGTCATTCGACGTATGCTGACAGGTCCAAGTTTGTCATTGGACGTATGCTGAGATGTCAAGTTTGTCATTCGACGTATTCTGACAGGTCCCAGTGTGTCATTCCACGTATGCTGACATGTCCAAGTTTGTCATTCGACTTATGCTGACAGGTCCAACTTTGTCATTCGACTTGTGCTGACAGGTCCAAGTTGTCATTCGACGTATGCTGACAGGTCCAAGTTTTTCATACGATATGCTGACATGTCCAAGTTTGTCATTCGACGTATGCTGACAGGTCCAAGTTTGTATTCGACGTATGCTGACAGGTCCAAGTTTGTCACTCGACGTATGCTGACAGGTCCAAGTTTGTCATTCGACTATGCTCACTGGTCCAAGATTGTCATTCGACGTATGCTGAGAGGTCCAAGTTTGTCACTCGACGTATGCTGACAGGTCCAAGTTTGTCATTCGACTTATGCTGACAGGTCCATGTTTGTCATTCGACTTGTGGTGACAGGTCCAAGTTTGTCATACGACGTATGCTGACTGTTCCAGTTTGTCATTCGACGTATGCTGACGGGTCCAAATTTGTCATTCCACATATGCTGAGAGGTCCAAGTTTGTCATTCGACGTATGCTGAGAGGCCGAAGTTTGTCATTCGACTTATGCTGACAGGTCCGAGTTTGTTATTCGACGTATGCTGACAGTTCCATGTTATCATTCGACGTATCGACAGGTCCAAGTTTGTCATTCGACGTATGATGACAGGTCCAAGTTTGTCATTCGACATATGCTGACAGGTCCAAGTTTGTCATTCGACGTATGCTGACAGGTCCAAGTTTGTTATTCCACGTATGCTGACAGGTCCAAGTTTGTCATTCGACGTATGCTGACAGGTCCAAGTTTGCCATTCGACATATGCTGACAGGTCCAAGTTTGCCATTCGACGTATGCTGACAGCTCGAAGTTTGTCATTCGACGTATGCTGACAGGTCCAAGTTTGTTATTTGACATATGCTGACAGGTCCAAGTTTGTCACTCGACGTATGCTGACAGGTCCAAGTTTGTCATTCGACGTATGCTCACAGGTCCAAGTTTGTCATTCGACTTATACTCACAGGTCCAAGTTTGTCACTCGAAGTATGCTGACAGGTCCAAGTTTGTCATTCGACTTATGCTGAAAGGTCCAAGTTTGTCATTCGACTTATGCTGAAAGGTCCAAGTTTGTCATTCCACGTATGTTGACAGGTCCAAGTTTGTCATTCCAAGTATGCTGACAGGTCCAAGTTTGTCATTCCACATATGCTGACAGGTCCAAGTTTGTCATTCGACGTATGCTGACAGGTCCATGTTTGTCAATCGACGTATGCTGACAGATCCAAGTTTGTCATTCGACGTATGCTGACAGGTCCAAGTTTGTCATTCGACTTATACTGACAGGTCCAAGTTTGTCATTCGACTTATGCTGACAGGTCCACGTTTGTCATTCCACGTATGCTAATAGGTCCACGTTTGTCTCTCTACGTATGCAGATAATTCCATTTTGTCTTTTCACATATGCTGATAATTCCATTTTCTCTTTTCTCGTATGCTGATAATTCCAATTTTGTCATTTCTCATATGCTGGTAGGTCCAGCTTTGTCATTCCATTAATGCAGACAGGTCAAAGTTGTCATTCAGCGTATGCTGAAAGGTCCAAGTTTGTCATTCACGTATGCTGACAGGTCCAAGTTTGTCATTCACGTATGCTGACAGGTCCAAGTTTGTCATTCGACGTATGCTGACAGGTCCAAGTTTGTCATTCGACGTATGCTGACAGGTCCAAGTTTGTCATTCGACGTATTCTGAGAGGTCCAAGTTTGTCATTCACTTATGCTGACAGGTCCAAGTTTGTCATTCGACGTATGCTGACAGGTCCAAGTTTGTCATTCGACGTATGCTGACAGGTCCAAGTTTGTCATTCGACGTATGCTGACAGGTCCAAGTTTGTCATTCGACGTATGCTGACAGGTCCAAGTTTGTCATTCGACGTATGCTGACAGGTCCAAGTTTGTCATTCGACGTATGCTGACAGGTCCAAGTTTGTCATTCACGTATGCTGACAGGTCCAAGTTTGTCATTCGACGTATGCTGACAGTCCAAGTTTGTCATTCGACGTATGCTGACAGGTCCAAGTTTGTCATTCGACGTATGCTGACAGGTCCAAGTTTGTCATTCGACGTATGCTGACAGGTCCAAGTTTGTCATTCGACGTATGCTGACAGGTCCAAGTTTGTCATTCGACGTATGCTGACAGGTCCAAGTTTGTCATTCGACGTATGCTGACAGGTCCAAGTTTGTCATTCGACGTATGCTGACAGGTCCAAGTTTGTCATTCGACGTATGCTGACAGGTCCAAGTTTGTCATTCGACGTATGCTGACAGGTCCAAGTTTGTCATTCGACGTATGCTGACAGGTCCAAGTTTGTCATTCGACGTATGCTGAGAGGTCCAAGTTTGTCATTCGACGTATTCTGACAGGTCCCAGTGTGTCATTCCACGTATGCTGACATGTCCAAGTTTGTCATTCGACCTATGCTCACTGGTCCAAGATTGTCATTCGACGTATGCTGAGAGGTCCAAGTTTGTCACTCGACGTATGCTGACAGGTCCAAGTTTGTCATTCGACTTATGCTGACAGGTCCATGTTTGTCATTCGACTTGTGGTGACAGGTCCAAGTTTGTCATACGACGTATGCTGACTGTTCCAAGTTTGTCATTCGACGTATGCTGACGGGTCCAAATTTGTCATTCCACATATGCTGAGAGGTCCAAGTTTGTCATTCGACGTATGCTGAGAGGCCGAAGTTTGTCATTCGACGTATGCTGACAGGTCCGAGTTTGTTATTCGACGTATGCTGACAGTTCCATGTTTATCATTCGACGTATCCTGACAGGTCCAAGTTTGTCATTCGACGTATGATGACAGGTCCAAGTTTGTCATTCGACATATGCTGACAGGTCCAAGTTTGTCATTCGACGTATGCTGACAGGTCCAAGTTTGTTATTCCACGTATGCTGACAGGTCCAAGTTTGTCATTCGACGTATGCTGACAGGTCCAAGTTTGCCATTCGACATATGCTGACAGGTCCAAGTTTGCCATTCGACGTATGCTGACAGCTCGAAGTTTGTCATTCGACGTATGCTGACAGTTCCAAGTTTGTCATTCTACGTATGCTGACAGGTCCAAGTTTGTCATTCGACGTATGCTGACAGTTCCAAGTTTGTCATTCGACGTATGCTGACAGGTCCAAGTTTGTCATTCGACGTATGCTGACAGGTCCAAGTTTGTCATTCCACGTATGGTGACAGTTCCAAGTTTTTCATTCCACGTATGCTGAGAGGTCGAAGTTTGTCATTCCACATATGCTGAATGCTCATATGCCCGAGTTTGTCATTTCATGAATGCTGACAGGTACAAGTTTTTCATTTCATGAATGCTGACAGGTCCAAGTTTGTCATTTCATGAATGCTGACAGGTACAATTTTGTCATTTCATGAATGCTGACAGTTCCAAGTTTGTCATTTCATGAATGCTGACAGGTCCAAGCTTGTCATTTCATGAATGCTGACAGGTCCAAATTTGTCATTCGACGTATGCTGACAGGTCCAAGTTTGTCATTCGACGTATGCTGACAGTTCCAAGTTTGTCATTCGATATATGCTGACCGGTCCAAGTTTGTCATTCGACGTATGCTGACGGGTCCAAGTTTGTCATTCCACGTATACTGACAGGTCCAGGTTTGTTATTCCACTTATGCTGACAGGTCCACATTTGTCATTCCATGTACGCTGATAGGTCCACGTTTGTCTTTCTACGTATGCTGATAATTCCATTTTCTCTTTTCACGTATGCTGATAATTCCAATTTTGTCATTCCTCATATGCTGGTAGGTCCAGGTTTGTCATTCCATGAATGCTGACAGGTCCAAGTTTGTCAATCCACTTATGCTGAGTGGTCCAAGTTTGTCATTCCACGTATGCTGATAGGTCCACGTTTTTCATTCCACTTACGCTGATAGGTCCACGTTTGTCATTACACATATGCTGATAATTCCATTTTGTCTTTTCTCGTATGGTGGTAGGTCCAATTTCGTCATTCCACATATGCTGGTAGGTCCAGGTTTGTCATTCGATGAATGCTGGTAGGTCAAATTTGTCATTCCACATATGCTGAATGCTCATAGTTCCAAGTTTGTCATTCCACATACGCTGATATTTCCAAGCTTGTCATTCCACGTATACTGATAGGACCAAGTTTGTCAATCGACGTATACTGATTTGACCAAGCTTGTCAATCGACGTATACTGATTTGACCAAGTTTGTCAATCTACGTATACTGATTTGACGAAGTTTGTCAATCGACGTATACTGATTTGACCAAGTTTTCAATCGACGTATACTGATTGGACCAAGTTTGTCAATCGACTTATGGTGATTGGACCAAGTTTGTCAGAGCAGGTATGCTGACAGGTCCAAGTTTGTCATAGCAGGTATGCTGACAGGTCCAAGTTTGTCATAGCAGGTATGCTGACAGATCCAAGTTTGTCATAGCAGGTATGCTGACAGGTCCACGTTTGTCATTCCACTTATGCTGGTAGGTCCAATTTTGTCTTTCCACGAATGCTGGTAGGTCCAATTTTGTCTTTCCACGAATGCTGGTACGTCCAATTTTGTCTTTCCTCGAATGCTGATAGGTCCAAGTTGGTCATTCCACATATGCTGAAAGGTCATATGTCCAATTTTATCATTCCACATATACTGACAGGTCCAAGTATGCATTCCACGTATACTGACAGGTCCAAGTTTGTCATTCGAGGTATGCTGACAGGTCCAACTTTGTCATTCGACATATGCTGACAGGCCCAAGTTTGTCATTCGACGTATGCTGACAGGTCCAAGTTTGTTATTTGACATATGCTGACAGGTCCAAGTTTGTCACTCGACGTATGCTGACAGGTCCAAGTTTGTCATTCGACGTATGCTCACAGGTCCAAGTTTGTCATTCGACTTATACTCACAGGTCCAAGTTTGTCACTCGAGTATGCTGACAGGTCCAAGTTTGTCATTCGACTTATGCTGAAAGGTCCAAGTTTGTCATTCGACTTATGCTGAAAGGTCCAAGTTTGTCATTCCACGTATGTTGACAGGTCCAAGTTTGTCATTCCAAGTATGCTGACAGGTCCAAGTTTGTCATTCCACATATGCTGACAGGTCCAAGTTTGTCATTCGACGTATGCTGACAGGTCCATGTTTGTCAATCGACGTATGCTGACAGATCCAAGTTTGTCATTCGACGTATGCTGACAGGTCCAAGTTTGTCATTCGACTTATACTGACAGGTCCAAGTTTGTCATTCGACTTATGCTGACAGGTCCACGTTAGTCATTCCACGTATGCTGATAGATCCAAGTTTGTCATTCCACGTATGCTGATAGTTCCAAGTTTGTCATTCCACGTATGGTGATAGGTCCAAGTTTGTCATTCCACGTATGCTGATAGTTCCAAGTTTGTCGTTCCACGTATGCTGATAGGTCTAAGTGTCATTCCACGTATGCTGATAGGTCCAAGTGTCATTTCACGTGTGCTGAGAGGTCCAAGTTTGTCATTCCACGAATGCTGACATGTCCAATTTGGCATTCCACTTATGCTGACAGGTCCAAGTTTGTCATTCCACGTATGCAGACAGGTCCAAGTTTGTCATTCCACGTATGCTGACAGGTCCAAGTTTGTCATTCCAAGTATGGTGACAGATCCAAGTTTGTCATTCCACGTATGCTGACAGGTCCAAGTTTGTCATTCCACGTATGCTGACAGGTCCAACTTTGTCATTCCACGTATGCTGACAGGTCCAAGTTTGTCATTCCACGTTTCCTGACAGGTCCAAGTTTGTCATTCCACGTATGACGACACGTCCAAGTTTGTCATTCCACTTATGACGACACGTCCAAGTTTATCATTCCACGTATGCTGATAGGTCCAACTTTGTCATTCCACGTATGCTGACATGTCCAATTTGGCATTCCACTTATGCTAACAGGTCCAAGTTTGTCATTCCACGTATGCAGACAGGTCCAAGTTTGTCATTCGACGTATGCTGACAGGTCCAAGTTTGTCATTCCACGTATGCTGACAGGTCCAAGTTTGTCATTCCACGTATGCTGACAGGTCCAAGTTTGTCATTCCACGTATGCTGAAAGGTCCAAGTTTGTCATTCCACGTATGCTGAAAGGTCCAAGTTTGACATTCCACGTATTCTGATAGGTCCAAGTTTGTCATTCCACTTATGCTGACAGGTCGAAGTTTGTCATTCGACGTATGCTGACAGGTCCAAGTTTGTCATTCGACGTATGCTGACAGGTCCAAGTTTGTCATTCGAAAAGTATGCTGACAGTTCCAAGTTTGTCATTCGACGTATGGTGACAGGTCCAAGTTTGTCATTCGACGTATGATGACAGGTCCAAGTTTGTCATTCGACGTATGGTGACAGGTCCAAGTTTGTCATTCCACGTATGCTGAGAGGTCGAAGTTCTTCATTCCACTTATGCTGAATGCTCATATGACGGGGTTTGTCATTTCATAAATGCTGACAGGTACAAGTTTTTCATTTCATGAATGCTGACAGGTCCAAGTTTGTCATTTCATGAATGCTGACAGTTCCAATTTTCTCATTTGATGAATGCTGACAGGTCCAATTTTGTCATTTCATGAATGCTGACACGTCGAAGTTTGTCATTCGACGTATGCTGACAGGTCCAAGTTTGTCATACGACGTATGCTGACAGTTCCAAGTTTGTCATTCGACGTATGCTGACTGGTCCAAGTTTGTCATTCGACGTATGCTGACGGGTCCAAGTTTGTCATTAGACTTATGCTGACAGGTCCATGTTTGTCATTCGACGTATGATAACAGGTCCAAGTTTGTCATACGAAGTATGCTGACTGGTCCAAGTTTGTCATTCGACATATGCTGACGGGTCCAAGTTTGTCATTCGACCTATGCTGACAGGTCCAAGTTTGTCATTGGACGTATGCTGAGAGGTCCAAGTTTGTCATTCGACGTATTCTGACAGGTCCAAGTTTGTCATTCTACGTATGCTGACAGGTCCAAGTTTGACATTCGACTTATGCTGACAGGTCCAAGTTTGTCATTCGACTTATACTGACAGGTCCAAGTTTGTCATTCGACTTATGCTGACAGGTCCAAGTTTTTCATTCGACGTGTGCTGACAGGTCCAACTTTATCATTCGACGTATGCTGACAGGCCCAAATTTTTCATTCGACTTATGCTGACAGGTTCAAGTTTGTCATTCGAGGTATGCTGACAGTTCCAAGTTTGTCATTCGACGTATGATGACAGGTCCAAGTTTGCCATTCGACGTATGCTGACAGGTCCAAGTTTGTCATTCGACGTATGCTGACAGGTCCAAGTTTGTCATTCAACGTATGCTGACAGGTCCAAGTTTGTCATTCGAGGTATGCTGACAGTTCCAAATTTGTCATTCGAGGTATGCTGACAGGTCCAAGTTTGTCATTCGACGTATGCTGAGAGGTCGAAGTTCTTCATTCCACTTATGCTGAATGCTCATATGACGGGGTTTATCATTTCATAAATGCTGGCAGGTACAAGTTTTTCATTTCATGAATGCTGACAGGTCCAAGTTTGTCATTTCATGAATGCTGACAGTTCCAATTTTCTCATTTGATGAATGCTGACAGGTCCAATTTTGTCATTTCATGAATGCTGACAGGTCGAAGTTTGTCATTCGACGTATGCTGAGAGGTCCAAGTTTGTCATATGACGTATGCTGACAGTTCCAAGTTTGTCATTCGACGTATGCTGACTGGTCCAAGTTTGTCATTCGACGTATGCTGAGAGGTCCAAGTTTGTCATTCGACGTATGCTGACAGGTCCAAGTTTGTCATTAGACTTATGCTGACAGGTCCATGTTTGTCATTCGACGTATGATAACAGGTCCAAGTTTGTCATACGAAGTATGCTGACTGGTCCAAGTTTGTCATTCGACATATGCTGACGGGTCTAAGTTTGTCATTCGACTTATGCTGACAGGTCCAAGTTTGTCATTGGACGTATGCTGAGAGGTCCAAGTTTGTCATTCGACGTATTCTGACAGGTCCAAGTTTGTCATTCCACGTATGCTGACAGGTCCAAGTTTGACATTCGACTTATGCTGACAGGTCCAAGTTTGTCATTCGACTTATACTGACAGGTCCAAGTTTGTCATTCGAGGTATGCTGACAGGTCCAAGTTTGTCATTCGACTTATGCTGACAGGTCCAAGTTTGTCATTCGACGTATGCTGAGAGGTCCAAGTTTGTCATTCGACTTATGCTGACAGGTTCAAGTTTGTCATTCGAGGTATGCTGACAGGTCCAAGTTTGTCATTCGACGTATGCTGACAGGTCCAAGTTTGTCATTCGACGTATGCTGACAGGTCCAAGTTTGTCATTCGACGTATGCTGACAGGTCCAAGTTTGTCATTGGACGTATGCTGAGAGGTCCAAGTTTGTCATTCGACGTATTCTGACAGGTCCAAGTGTGTCATTCCACGTATGCTGACAGGTCCAAGTTTGTCATTCCACGTATGCTGAGAGGTCGAAGTTTGTCATTCCACTTATGCTGAATGCCCATATGCCCGGGTTTGTCATTTCATAAATGCTGGACAGGTACAAGTTTTTCATTTCATGAATGCTGACAGGTCCAAGTTTGTCATTTGATGAATGCTGACAGGTCCAATTTTCTCATTTGATGAATGCTGACAGGTCCAATTTTGTCATTTCTTGAATGCTGACAGGTCGAAGTTTGTCATTCGACGTATGCTGACAGGTCCAAGTTTGTCATTCGACGTATGCTGACAATTCCAAGATTGTCATTCGACGTATGCTGACAGGTCCAGGTTTGTCATTCGACTTATGCTGAGAGGTCCAAGTTTGTCATTCGACGTATGCTGACAGGTCCAAGTTTGACATTAGACTTATGCTGACAGGTCCATGTTTGTCATTCGACGTATGATGACGGGTTCAAGTTTGTCATACGAAGTATGCTGACTGGTCCAAGTTTGTCATTCGACCTATGCTGACCGGTCCAAGTTTGTCATTCCACGTATGCTGACAGGTCCAAGTTTGTCATTCCACGTATGCGGATAGGTCCAAGTTTGTCATTCGACTTATGCTGACAGGTCCAAGTTTGCCATTGGACGTATGCTGAGAGGTCCAAGTTTGTCATTGGACGTATGCTGAGAGGTCCAAGTTTGTCATTCGACGTATTCTGACAGGTCCCAGTGTGTCATTCCACGTATGCTGACATGTCCAAGTTTGTCAATCGACTTATGCTGACAGGTCCAACTTTGTCATTCGACTTGTGCTGACAGGTCCAAGTTTGTCATTCGACGTATGCTGACATGTCCAAGTTTTTCATACGACATATGCTGACATGTCCAAGTTTGTCATTCGACGTATGCTGACAGGTCCAAGTTTGTTATTCGACGTATGCTGACAGGTCCAAGTTTGTCACTCGACGTATGCTGACAGGTCCAAGTTTGTCATTCGACCTATGCTCACTGGTCGAAGATTGTCATTCGACGTATGCTGAGAGGTCCAAATTTGTCACTCGACGTATGCTGACAGGTCCAAGTTTGTCATTCGACTTATGCTGACAGGTCCAAGTTTGTCATTCGACTTATGGTGACAGGTCCAAGTTTGTCATACCACGTATGCTGATTGTTCCAAGTTTGTCATTCGACGTATGCTGACGGGTCCAAGTTTGTCATTCCACATATGCTGAGAGGTCCAAGTTTGTCATTCGACGTATGCTGAGAGGCCGAAGTTTGTCATTCGACGTATGCTGACAGGTCCAAGTTTGTCATTCGACATATGCTGACAGGTCCAAGTTTGTCATTCGACGTATGCTGACAGGTCCAAGTTTGTCATTAGACGTATGCTTACAGGTCCAAGTTTGTCATTCGACGTATGCTGACAGGTCCAAGTTTGTCATTCGACGTATGCTGACAGGTCCAAGTTTGTCTTTCGACGTATGCTGACAGGTCCAAGTTTGTCATGTGGCATCCATTTTCCTAAATTAGGCACTTTCCCGAGTTGTTGCAAATGTCTGTGGATGGTGGACGGGGATGAATTGAGTTTCTGGGCCAATTCTTCGACAGTTCTTGAACAGTCTTCTTCAAGTGCGGGTAACAGCAGGTCATCATCAAACTCAACAGGGCGTCCAGAGCGTGCTGCATCTGTCAAAGAGCAGTCACCATTCCTAAACTTTTTAAACATCTTTAACATTTCTTCACATGCAGAATATCGTTGCCATAAACATCCTGAATGTTTCGCGTTGCTTCAAAAGCACTATTCCTCTTTTAGGACTTCGAACGCATTATATGCCTGATATGCTCTTCTGATACCGCCATGTTTATGAGGGGTTCACATAAAGCAAAACAGACGTCTTCACTGGTCAAGGTCTGTAACGTATGTAGCGAAACACGATAGATCTCCTCTTAGATATAACCTTCGGAAAATTTATGCTTAAACCGAGTAGGACTAGTTTAAACTTAATCTATCGTAAAAAACGACATTACTTATGGGATGACCTGATATATATATTATATATAATATATATATATATCACGTGTGTGTGTGTATATATACAGACACATACGTGTATATATATATACACACATATACTTGTGTATATATATATATATATATATATATACATACATACACCTGTGTGTGTATATATATATATATATGTATTCAAAAATGAATTATCAATAATTCCTCTGTTCATATATTTTTATATTCATTCGTGTAATACTTAGATTCATTCATATGATTCTTATATGCAGTTATATAATTGTTATATCCATTTATATAATTTATATTCATTATATTCATACAGTACTTATATTTATATAATCTTTATATTCAAATATTCATTTTTACATAAGGACCAAAATCGCCTAACGGGTGTTAGGATAGAATTTTGATTTGCTTTCTATTTTTGCCAAATAATTGGTGAATTGTTTAATTTTTGTTAATATTCCTTAATATTTACTGTATACTCGTACAACTGTATATATTTAATTAATAGTTTCACTCACTCTTTTTGCAATGGCTATAAACCTTTGATTACTGTATCGTATCTCTCTAATTCGTTTCCTCTAAATTCTCCCAATATTGACTTGTACTGTACGTACGAATTAAATAACTATGGCGTATTAATTATGAATTGACGTATGGCATAATTTGAATAACTATGACGTCATAAAGTAGCTTAATTCCCTTCACATTTTCCATACTTTGAATACTGATCATATATTTAGTATTCAATGTATGGTAAATTCTTTAACATAATATTATTTGACCATATTCATCCATACGTCCATATCTTATCTTGACCTTTATCTTTTATTAATTGTATTAATTATTCATGCATCGGACGTACCTATTGTCCACCTATTGTCTACTTATGCCCTATCAACCTATCAGTCCATGTTTAATCGTGTCAGTCTCTATTACGCACACAGCCTATTGTGTGATTACCGATGTGTATAATACTTATGCACTCGTACATGTCCGTTGATAGTCATGATTACGTGCATGATCATGATTACGTACATGTAAATACAGCCACATGTATTCTTTTCATTTCTTTACTTTTAAATTATTTAATTTCTCGCGATAAACTCGTAAATGCTTATACAAGTGTTCGGATTCCGTTAACAACGGCAAAAGCGAGAGCTTCTGAGGTGATCACCCTCTCTCTTGGTTGATTCTCATCCGAAAACATCATTATGTATGTTATTATATATATATATATATATTTATAAGACATAACACACATAACATCCTAACATCCTAATTGTCTATAAATATGAGAAACTGTAAAAATATAGTTAACTGTTTAATCGTAATTAACTGTAATAATTTAATATGATGTAAATAATATACTCTAATGAAACTGTAATTAACGATAATAAGCGAATGTGAATTAATTGGTAAATATAATCATAGTTGTAATAAACCAAAATTACAATGTACTCAGTGATGTACTTGGAATTTTACTCAATGTACTACTCCGACATTATGTCACCATTTAGGAATGTATACTCGGCGATAGTTTTAGTATTTTTTAAATTTATTTTTCGTTTTATTTTGGAATCTTTCAAAATTCTGATATGTGTTTAAATTATGCTTAACGTCAAAGAATTGTTTAGATCTCCAGTTAAAGGGGAGAACTTAACCCTCAACTGCACTTCACCAAAATTTAGACTTATTTAATTCTTGTATTTTAAAATCAATCACTCCTGTCTCAGCAGCCTTTCAGCGAGGAGGCCGGAGCTCTCCACGAGGAGGTCGAGGACCTCCGCACTTTTAAATTCCGGCCTGAGCCATGGTCGAAAGAGGCCGAACCTCTTCCCCTGTAAAAGTCTGATCTAACGTAGAGGTTGAGCATTACCTGTACATTTTAGCAGTAAATTACAGTAAAAGAATGGTTTAGCTTCTCCTTCGAGCCCTGCTCTCTTCAGAGAACTCAGTCAATAAAGTAGAGAAAAATAATTTCCCGATACTTTATGAGAAGGATCGGGGAACCTTCAGAGAATTTAGTAAGCCTACCTGAATCCTCCGAACCACTATAGAAGAACTCGGAGAGTAGTATAGAAGAAACTACTGCGAGTAACAAATCCGTTGCTGCCTCCTAACCAGAACCCCCGTCGACTTCGAACCAACCAAGGCCATAGACGGAGAGGTTAACAAAACTGGCGACCTTGCATGGATAACAAACTGGCGACCCTGTCCCAGAATTTTTCCAGTCTTCCAGACCCTGGAAATCGAACTGGCGACCCTGCATCAGGATTTTTCCAGTCTTCCAGACCCTTGAAAGAGAATAACTGGCGAACCTTGCATTAGGATTCTTCCACACTTCCAGACTGTGGAAATAGAACAACTGGCGACTATGCAATCAGGATTCTTCCAGTCTTCCAGACCCTGGAAATAGAACAACTGGCGACGTCCATTCTTCATCCAAGAACAAGTGGTCAGCACGTCTTCAGGACACGTCTTCAAGGATTTCGTCGTAGAATCTTTTTAAGTACAGATCTCTTTTTTAAAGTAATCTCTAAACACTTGAGAATTCAGTATTAGTAACAGTTAATATTGAGTGTCAAACCAGAATTAACAGGAAAAACAGTGAACATTCACTACGACACCAGTGATACGTTTCTTTTTATTGAAACTGAGTTATTTTCACTATTATAGTTAGTATAGAATATTATTTAATGTACTAAACATAATATTACCGTACATTCGCGTACATTCGAGTGAAATGTTCACATTTTTTATTTTTGTTTACAATTTTTTCAAATTATTGAATTGAATTGACTTCCAATTATTGTGCAATTATTGTGCATTATTATAATGCACAAATTTTGCAGTATTTGTGTATTTCTTGGATAGAGAAAGAGATAGTTTATAGTTTGTAAAGACACTTGATAGCAGTTCAAGTCAGTCGGTTGCATCCAAGGGGACAACCACCCCAGAGATTTATAGAAATACTTGATGGCAGTTCAAGTTAGTCGGTTGCATCCAAGAGGGACGACCGCCCCAGAGAATAATAGACAGCTTAATGCTAAGAGTTTCAGTTTAGTTCGGATTTCCGAAAGAAATAGGAAACCCACTCCACTTGATAGCAGTTCAATTTAGTCGGTTGCAGCTAGAGGGACAACCGCCCCAGAGATATATAGAAATACTTGATACCAGTTCAAATAAGTTGGTTGCATCCAGAGGGACAACCGCACCAGAGAATAATAGACTTCACTTGATAGCAGTTCAGGTGCACGTCAGTTGCAGGTCAGTTTTCATTTTCAAGTCAGTTTTCATTTTCAAGTCAGTTTCAAGTCAGTCTCAGTCAGTTTCAAGTCTCAGTCAGTTTCAAGTCTCAGTCAGTTTCAAGTCTCAGTCAGTTTCAGTGCAGTGAATTTAATTCAACCTTCTTTTTTGTTGTAAGAAGAAGGAAATTGACAAATCTGTATCTTTTTGCATGCAGTAATTGCGTACGTAAATATATAGGTGAAATATATATATTTTATTGCTTGTAACCAAAACAGTTTTTACAAATGTTTGTAACGATTTTATTGTGATGTATATGATGAGAGTAATAGTGTAGTAACTAATCGATCATGTCCCAAAGACTTCTTTTTAAATTACTATTGGGAGGAACATGCCGTCCCTCCGTTTTTCATGAACTCCTTTAATTTTTGTTCTGAGCAGTGTGACAAGCAATCTTCTTTTAAAGAGCAAAGTGCTCACGAAAAGACGTATTGTCAATTTCAGACATCATGTCTCCCCGATTGGTCACTCGATTCCCCCGAATGCACTATTCCAAGTTTACCTTGCTCTGTATATTTGTGAAATTTACCCGTTATAAGCGAATATAACCTCAATTTAGGTTAAGTTGTTTTTTTAATTTTTAAGAGTATTATATGGAACCTATAACCCCATATTCAGTTCTTTATAGTTCATAATTGATTTCTATTTTCAATTTTTTTTTTAAATTTTTTTTTTATTCAATTAATCTTGAGTAATTGTCGTTAAATTGTTATTATACCATCTATTAAGGTATCAAACGAAATTATAGCTAATTTTGACACTCTATACCAGAGTACCATTTTTCCTTTTCTAATAGTTCTGTTACACCATTCTAATATCACTGCCCCTTCAAATCGTCAAATGAAAATTTAATTATCGTACTGATACTTCTGGTTAATATTAATGGTTATATACTCTTCATATATGGCTATGAATGTTACTAGTCAAATACATCACCATTAATACTACCTGTATTAGATTTTCATAATATTGTGGTTAGTAAAAGGGAGGTAATGCGCTATATAGAAAAATGAAAATGCGAAAATCACAGGGGCCGGATTCCATATATCACATACAACTAAAAGAATTAAAAGAAAACATTGTTTTACCGCTAACAAAGATTTTTAATGTGTCTATTTTTGAGGGGTGGGTACCAGATAATTTCAAGTTAGCAAATGTAACACCTATCTTTAAGAAAGACGATAAATGTGCGGCGGAAAATTATAGGCCAATCAGTTTAATGTCTCTTGTAGATAAGCTACTGGAATCAATAATTAGGGATCGTATAGTCGAACACTTAGAACTGCATAAACTACTTAGAAATACGCAGCACGGTTTTAGGCGAAACAACTCTTGCTTAACTAATCTTTTAGAATTTTTTCAGTACGTGGTTGAAGTTTACGATAGTCATCGTGCGGTTAATGTAGTGTATTTAGATTTCCAAAAAGCGTTTGACACCGTGCCGCACAAAAGACTCATTGAAAAAACTAAGGCTTATGGAATCATGGGTGTAGTAATAAATTGGATAGAAGAGTGGTTGCGAGGTAGGAAACAGAGGGTGGTGGTTGTTAATGGAACGGAGTCGTGTTGGGCTAATGTAGTGAGCGGCTTTCCTCAGTGTTCTGTATTGGGCCCCTTGTTTTTTCTTATATATATTAACGATTTAGATGTCGGTCTAGTCAGTACAGTTTCAAAGTTTGCGGATGACACGAAGTTGGGTGGTAGGGCGATTAATGACGAACATAGAGGTAAAATCCAGGAAGATCTGAAAAAAATCGTTGATTGGTCAAGTCAAATGGCAAGTGAGATTTAACGTCGATAAGTGCAAAATTTTACATATAGGCTCGCGTAACGGTAATTTTGCATATATTATGTCAGGGAAGGAGTTAGCAAACGTAGAACAGGATAAAGATTTAGGAGTTATAGTCACTAGTGATTTAAAAGTAGCGAAACAAAGTACAGCAGTGGTCAATAAAGCGAACAAAGTGATAGGTTTTATAGCTCGGAATTTTGAGTACAAATCGCGCGATATTATTGTTCCTCTTTATGATCATTAGTTAGACCCCATTTGGAGTACGCGATGCGATCCAATTTTGGAGTCCGCATATGCGAAAAGATATAGACAAAATCGAAAGAGTTCAAAGACGAGCAACTAAGATGATTCCGTCGCTTAGTTCAAAGTCATAGGCTAGGCTTAAGGAGTTAAAATTGACTACACTCGAGACTAGGAGGCTAAGGGGTGATCTAATCCAAGTTTTCAAAATTATGAATGGGTTCGATAACGTAGATTGAGATAGCTTTTTCGAAATATCTCAGTATAATAGGACTACAAATAACGGGTGTAAATTGCCAAGTAGAAGGTTCGAGACAGCAGTTGCCAAAAAAATTTTTACGCATAGAATGGTAAATAGTTGGAATAGTTTGCCGGTAGAAGTAATTAGTAGCACGTCTATAAACATGTTTAAAATTCGATTAGACGCATATGTTGATAGATTGGGTATAGTTTAAGATAGTAAAATTAAGGCTTTGTGGTTCGGAACCCACGTAAAATTGTAGGTCCTCTCTGCCACTACGGAGGACATACACAATACACGATTACGAACACAGTTACGTAGACCAGCTATGAGTGGATCCTATGGTCTTTGTTGGTCTGAAACTTTATAACATTCTAACATGTAAAAATGAACAATGAATAATCCCTTCATTTATATGATTCTGATGATTCTTCGTATATTTATATAAGCCTTATATTCTTATTCATATATTCATTTTGACATATGAAGTCCAAAATCCAATGACAGGAGTTTGGATAAAATTTTGATTTGCTTTCTATTTTATAATTGGTGAAATATTTCCTTGTAAACTACTTAATCATTTTGTATAAAACCCCAAATCGTACAACGCTGAAACAAGTTTGGATACATTTTTGATTTGCTTTCTATTTTATCATCGGTTAACTATTTATGTTTAAACAACTTAATCATTTTCGTAGACTTAGCACAATAATGTAATCTTGTTCATTTTCTGTATACATTCTCTCTTCGTTGTAAAAGATGAAGTCATGTCCTAATTAATGTTTAATTTTTAATCTTAAACCTTTAATTTTCACCATGTGCCTGTTTGTTTGTAATTCGTGATGGGAAGGCATATTTCAATTCCATTTTTAGTTAATTCACCAGATCACGATAACATCAGATCTGTCAATATACGGTTTAAATAAAATATGGCTTCCTCTTGCTTAGCAGTTTACACATTCCTTCAGCAAAAATATTTGTTTTGTCTTTAAATGATTTGTAAAGTAAATCAGCTTATTGAAAATAAAAAAAAATATCAGCATTAAATAAAAATGACGTCAGTAGGAAGTTTAGTGTAAAAGACCATAAAATTTCTCAAATGTTCATTCTGATAAGACTGATCTAACTTAGAGGCTAAGCATTAATGTAACATTTTAGCAGTAAATTATCGTTAGAAAAAGTCTTTAGCTTCTCCTACGAGCCTTGCTCCCTTCAGAGAACTTAGTCTTAAATAGAGAAAAATAATTTCTGGATACGTTATAAGAAGAATCAGGGAACCTTCAGAAAATTTAGTCTTAAATAGAAACAAATAATTTCCCGCTTCGTTATAAGAAGAAATCGGAGAGTAACTATAGAAGAAAACTAATGCGATTCCCTATACGGTATCAGCTACTCCAGAGTAACAAATCCGTTGCTGCCACCTAACCAGAACCCCCGTGAACTTCGAACCGACCAAGGCCATAGACGGAGGGGTTAACAAACACGTGTGTGTATATATGTGTGTGTGTATATATACACACACACACACATGTGTATGTGTATATATATATATGTATATATATATACACATGTGTATGTGTATATATATGTGTGTGTTTGTGTATATACATATACACACGTGTGTATATATATATACATATACACACATGTATATATTATATATATATGTACACACACACACACACGTGTATGTATATATGTATATCTATATATACACACGTGTATGTGTGTATATTTATATATATATATATATATATATACACACCCACGTCAATATATATATATATATATAAATGTGTGTATATATATATATATATATATATATATGTATGTATATATACACACGTGTCTGTATATATATGTATATACACACACTTGTATGTATATATATGTGTATATATACACGTGTATGTATATATGTTATACATGTTATAATTTATAATCGAAGTCGCGCCCTGATGACTGTTATAGTGATTTTATTCATTCAATATTTCCTAAGCTATATATGACTCGTTTCCTTCCAACGGAAGTCACGCGCAGTGACGCAGATGGTTTCTTTGATTTCACGTGGGAAACACAATGCTCTCAGGTGACGTCAACCGCTTGCGTGATGTCGTAGCCAGGTTCCGTTCCTTTGACTATATAAGAAGGGGATCAGCGCCCTTACGGCAGATCCCTGAAGGAAGGTCTCCGGGCGGAAGGGTTTCGGTCCGTTAACGGGAATTTCTTTTGAGAATTAGAAGATTGGGTATCAATTTGAAGTGTGAGCGTTTAGAGAGAAGATCAGTATCTTAGAATTGATTCATATAAGTCTGGGGACTCAGAACGGACTTGAGGGCGTCCGAGAAAGGGTTTAGACTTATTTCATAATATTTTCTTTCAATG
This sequence comes from Bathynomus jamesi, assembly GCA_023014485.1. Taxonomy (NCBI): domain Eukaryota; kingdom Metazoa; phylum Arthropoda; class Malacostraca; order Isopoda; family Cirolanidae; genus Bathynomus; species Bathynomus jamesi. Next base: position 49,311 of record JAJOZX010014007.1, on the reverse strand, counting down.
GAGATAAAGTAACAGTTTATCATTAGAAACTTGTATTATTTTTATTATTATTATTATTACCTCCCGAATATAACTTGCAGAATCTAACTTGCGCTCCGTCAGTAAAGAGAAATAGGCTGGGTTGCGTTTCCGTGGTTCTCCGACTGAGGACCAGAAGAAATTTGTTCGTTAAAGACTAATTCGAGATATAGAGTGTCGAGTTTGAGTAGTGAGTTGTGAGATATTTGAGGGCCATTAATCTAAACTACAGAGAGAGAAGTAGTGGACTGGCAATATTTAATCTTGAGTGATTAATTTATCTTTAAGTCTAAATTAAGCTACTATTGAACTTCACTGCATTATATTTCCCAAATTTGACTGAACTTGTAACTATCAGATTCTGTCTTAAATTTACTGATTAATAGCTATTCAAACTGACGATTCCATTATCAATTATACACTTAGAATCAGGGGTTCAGAACTTAAGAAGAAGATAAAGAATTCATGCACAGGGTCATCCAATTAAATGAAAAAAGCTAAACTAAAGTAATAAGGGAGAAAATAAACGAACGAACTTCCAAAATTTAATTTAAAAGAACGGGCATTCACGGTGACCTTAAGTACATTTAATAACCCTCTCTCTATCCTGACCTTGCCCGAAATTCGGAGAGAACAGGGATTATTACATATATGTATGTATATATACACACACACACGTCTGTGTGTGTATATATATATATACATAAACACACGCCTATGTGTATATATATGTATATACTTTAATACACAAGTGTATGTGTGTGTATATATATGTACACACGTGTATATATATATACTTATATATATATATATACATATATATACACAAGTGTATGTGTATATATATGTGTAAATATATATATACATAAACGTGTATGTATATATATATATGTGTGTAAATATATATACACACTCCTGTGTGGGTGGGTGTATATATATATATATATATATATATTCACACGAGTCAGTATATATATACACACACACACACACGTGTCTGTGTATATATATATATACACACGTGTGTATATATTATATATATATTATATATACAAACACACACGTGTGTGTGTGTATATATATACACATGTGTGTATATGTACATATATAATGCTTCAGAACAACAAAGACCATAGGATCCACTATTCGCTGGTCTACCTAACTGTGTTTGTAATTGTGTACTATGCATGTTCTCCGTGGTGGCGGAGAGGACCTACAATTTTACGTGGGTTCCGAACCACAAAGCCTTAATTTTACTATCTTAAACTATACCCACTCTATCAACATATGCGTCTAATCGATTTTTAAACATGTTTATAGACGTGCTACTAATTTCTTCTACCAGCAAACTATTCCAGTTATTTACTATTCTATGCGTAAAAAAGTTTTTGGCAACTGCTGTCTAAAACCTTCTACTTGTCAAATTACATCCGTTATTTCTAGTGTGTAGTCAATTTCAACTCCTTAAGCCGATCCTCGTACGACTTCGACCTAAGCGACGGAATCATCTTAGTTGCTCGTCTTTGAACTCTTTCGATTTTGTCTATATCTTTTCGCATATGCGGATTCCAAAATTGGATCGCGTACTCCAAATGGGGTCTAAAATGAATTATAAGACGATCAATAATATCGCGCGATTTTTACTCAAAATTCCAAGCTATAAAACCTAACACTTTGTTTGCTTTATTGACCGCTGCTCTGCTTTGTTTCGCTACATTTAAATCACCAGTGTCTATAACTCCTAAATCTTTTTCCTACTTTACGCTTCATAATTACCGTTACGCGAACCTATATGTAAAATTTTGCACTTATGGACGTCAAATCTCTGCCATTTGACTGACCAATTAACGATTTTATTCAGATCTTCCTGCATTTTACCTCTATCTTCGTCATTAATCGTCCTACCACCCAACTTTGTGTCATCCGTAAATTTTGAAACTGTACTGACTAGGCCGACATCTAAATCGTTAATATATTTAAGAAAAAACAACGGGCCCAATTCAGAACCCTAGGAACGCCGCTCGCTACATTAGCCCAACACGACTCCGCTCTATCAACCCCCACCCTCTGTTTCCTACTTCGCAACCACTCTTCTATCCAATTTATTACTATCTCCCTGATTCCATGAGCCTTAGTTTTTTCAATGAGTCTTTTGTGCGGTACGGTGTCAAACGCTGTTTGAAAATCTAAATACACTACATCAACCGCCCGATTACTGTCGTAAACTTCAACCACGCATTGAAAAAATTCTAAAAGATTAGTTACGCAAGATTTGTTTCGCCTAAAATCGTGCTGCGTATTTCTAACCATTCTAACCCTAATTATTGATTCCAGTAGCTTACATACAACAGACATTAAACTGATTAGCCTATAATTTTCCGCCGCACCTTTATTGCCTTTCTTAAAGATAGGTGTTACGTTTGCTAACTTGAAATTATCTGGTACCCACCCCTCAAAAATAGACGCATTAATAATCTTTGTTAGCGGCAAAACAATGCTTTCTTTTAATTCTTTTAGTTGTATGGAATATATTGAATCCGGCCCCGGTGACTTTCGCATTTTCATTTTTTCAATATAGCGAATTACCTGCCCTTCACTAACCAGAATATTATCCAAAATATTACCATTATCAAAAGGTACTATGTCTGTGATCGTAGGGATATCCGTTACATCTTCTATAGTAAAAACTGACGGAAAAAATTTGTTTAGCAAGGTAGCCATTTCCTTGTTTTCAGAAACTAGCTCTCCGTTAACATTTTTCAACGGCTCCAAGACACTTTTCATTGGATTTCTATTGTTGACGTATTGAAAGAATCGCTTGGGGTTTTCTTTACCGTCACGAGCTATGGAGATTTCAAATTCGCGCTTGGACTTTTTTATTACTCATTTCGCTTCATGCCTTAGAGATATGTAGTTGTTCCGTAACCACAAATTGTCTTTATCGCACTTATGTAGCCTATAAGCCTTATTATCTACTCTTTATAATGTCTCTTACTCCAGAAGTAAACCACAAGGGGTTTGCTTTCGCATGCTTAACTTTGTACGGTACAGATTCCTCATTTATAGTCCTAAATAATGTTTCAAACAATCCCCACAATAGTTTTTCGTTGGAGATCCCCATTACGTTTTCCCAATTGAAATGTGACAATTCATTTTGAAATTTACAAGTCTTCTTGCTGGAAGATAGGAACTTTTGTCGAGTAAGCTGGTTTCGTGTGACTTACTGAGAGGACAAACTCTACCATATTGTGATCGCTATTGCTTAACGGTTCTATTACTTGAAGATCCGTGATTAGCCTATCATCCGTAGTTATTAATAAACCTAAAATACACACGTGTGTATATATATATGTATATATATATATATATATATATATATATATACACTCACACACACACACACGCATATATATATATATATATATATATATTTATACACACACACGTGTGTGTATATATATATATATATATATATTTATACACACACACGTGTGTGTATATATATATATATATATATATATATATATATATATATATATATATATATATATATATATATATAGGCACGTGTGTGTGTGTATATATACTGTATGTATACTCTATGTGTACAAACGTGTGTATGTAACAGATATAAACAGTTTTGTAAACAACAACAGTATAGTAACATCCTTTGTGGACGATATAAAGATCAGCAGAAAATCTGCTAAACAAATGAAGTGGTTACTTTGCAGAAGGACACGAACAAAATATACAAATGGTCATAAGACAACAATGACTTTTAACACCGAGAAACCGGGAATATACAGTATATATAAGAAATTTGTTGTCATCAACCACTATAGTTTTATTGTATTAATACTACATTTAAACATTACAGGTGCAGCCTTTACTGCATTGTCGTTTCCTTCTAGTCAGTTTTCTGTGGAGGGACTCTTTTCAGTTCTTCAATACAGCTCAGTAGTGTGGGCGCAAAAAGGGAAAGTGTAGGGATGTCGCAATGAGATAATGATGAATGTTGCAAGATGTTGCAAAGGGTTTATGCAAGAAGGTGTTGGGGTATGCAATGAAGGGGAGGGTGTGTGCAGTGAAGGGGGAGGGGGGAATGTTGCAAGAGCAACAAGGGGTTATGAAACTTGGAGGCGGCGTTATCCCCCAAGAGAAAGAGAGGAGAAGGAGAGAGACAAAGTGAGGTGTTCACTTGGCAGGAGACAAGTGCATATTAAGACTTCAGCCGAGCGCCCGCTCTCTTATCAGGTGTAAATCCGCCAGTTGCTTAATCCGCTAGTTGACTTAATCCACCAGTTGAATTAGAAGGCGTAAATGGCTTGTACAGGTTGAGTTGCCAGATTGTGCTATTTATTTAACTAAAGCATATATTCTTGACAGTTGGTTTAGAAATCCGTCAGTCGGTTTAGAAGGCGTAACAAGCCATTTGGTATAATTAAATATCGTTTACAACCAAAAGAATTAAATAAAACACCATTACATCATTCTGTTTATTTAGACGAAATATTGGAAATATATAGAAAATAAATATACATTGGAATGATAAAAAAATTGAAAATAAAATAGTTTAAGAAATATGAACGAGGAATATGTATATAATCAAAAAATATAACCATCAATATAACAGTACAGGAGAAATATATATATATATATATACAATTATATTAAATAATTAAAAATGTTGAAAATACATACACTCTCTTTTACTGCACAAAATAAAAAATAAAAAAATAAGAAATACGAAACTTATATTCATCAATATAGCAGTACAGGAGAATATATATATATATATATATATATATATATATATATATATATATATATACCATTATGTTAAATACATTCACTTTTACTGTGTTTTACTGCGCAAAACACTAAACTCTCACGTAATCGAGTCTACAATCACATCGTTATTACTTTGCAATACGCAGTATACGCGGTTTAATATTATTTCACCGCTCAAGGTATAGGGAAACCTGTACTCTATATAAATGGCCTTCATATCGTTCAGTACTATTTTTGTTCCCACTTTACTTCCGGTTGGGAAGTTATCTTTAAATACCTGTAGAATGCAATCAAAAGCACGCACAAAGAGGTCATCGTTAGCCACAACATCATTATTAAATACAAGTTTATAAACACGCCTTTCCAATCGATGGTTTATTTCTACCGACCAGAGCTTTTCAATCGTGAACTCTTCTTCACACTGCATAGCGACAGTTGAAATAATCTTCTAAGTCGTTACGACAGTTGCTCATTATATAAAGAAATAGTTCTTCAGGGGGAACGGTGTCGGTGTAGGTGAGCTCAGCCCTGCACCGCTCAAGTGCTTTGTACCAAAGTTCATGGTATTTCAAGAGTCTAAACTTTTTAAATAATCATCCAGCTCTAGACCATTCTCACTTTGTTCAGTCCTTCACTTGGTAAAACCATCGAGCAGAGCGGTGTATGCGTATTCAAGAACCGTATCAAAATAAAGCATATCCGTAACACGTGCATCTAATATAAGCTTCAGCTTGCGGAATCCGACGATTTCAAACATTCTGTCGAGGATGAAACGGTTTCGCGTAGGGACAAGAGCGTTATTATCAGAAGCATTCTTCCACATCAGCCGTATATCAATGCATGGCCGATCGATATTTATACACAACGTACAAACAACGGCATATGAGGGGGGTGTCACTAATCTGCTCTCTTCTTGTACCTACACCTGTAGGAATTTTATAACGATCCTCACTCCACTTCTCAACTATCACGAAGATTCTATTCATCTCCTCAACACTTAAATAAACAACATTCTGTTTGTTTGTTTGTCTACATGCCTTTTCCATTACATAGTTAACGGCACCGGATTTACGCCTGGACACGCGCAACGACTTCGTCACGGACACATTGTACACGGTGTTGAGAATCCTGCTCAAAGGAAGTTCCATCGTATTCGAGGAGGCACGTTCAGTCGGATCAAGCTCTGAGATGACTATGAGCACATGCAACAGATCGGCTCGACGGGAAGAGTGAGTCACACCATAAGCTAATGAAACGTGTACGGCGCTGTTCCAACATGAATAGTTGTATCCCATTATATTGGGTAGACGTTTTGAGAAATTTTCCGATACATGAAGTAATATCGGTTTTAATGTTTTATTACTCCCACTCACCAGAATACGCACCAGACATTTTTGTATAGGGGGATTTTCACGAACTAAACACATTTTATATCGGTTTTAATGTTTTATCACTCACCAGACGATCATTTCCACAAACTAAACATCTTCACAATCCGATGCACTATTTGAGAGAAACATATGCCTATATTTTTCCTTTTTGTTTAACAATCGATACTCATCTCTAAAGTCTGTTAAAATCTCAACAGCCCATTAGCCACAACCTCACTACAAACCTCGTCATGATATATATTAATATAGTGATAAAAATACTTAAGATTCTCCATGATGACAAGATTTACATTCTCAGTCGCAGGGTACGAGTAATCGGTATGATGCAACGTGACATAATATCACTTGTCACACCACTCATCAACAAGGCTCACTATCCATATCCGTTGCTTCTCTTCTGCGCGTGTCGTTTCTTCTACCTCACGCTATACGTAAGCTTTTATAAAGGTTAGGTCTATAACATACTTCAGTACATCGTCTGTACTATGAAATCCTAAAACGCTCTCGCCAGAATAGCCATAGAGTATTTGAACATCTTGGTCCTTCGCACGGCTCAATGTAGCTTTAAAAGTGGCAAAGGAGGGTGGAATAGGGAGTTTTTCAGTATCCACCACATCTTGACACTTAGCCGAATACCATTTCATAAACGTCGAACACGCAATATTAAAGGTTGCCATTACTATTTTTCTTCTACGCGGGAGAATACACGTCTGAGGTCCAGGGCTTACTGCGATCAACTGAGCAAGCCGGGAAGCCCAGGTAGTAGCAGGATTCACATGATCAATCTTACAGTGCGCGGAGCTTAGAACTTTCTCCTGTGTACACACACAAACACACACACAAAGGAGAAAGTGAAACGCTAATTGAAGCACGATTTATTTAATAAACGAAATATTCAAGGTATATATATTTACAAATACGTGTAATAAATAAGTTAACAATAGATACATCAAATATTATGGTATCCAAGGGGTACGGTATCATAGGTACCAGGTACCTGGTAACGTTTCCTATAGGTGTTACGACACACCTTTTTACCCCTAAGTTCCTTCAGGCCCCCCAGCTTCTGCGCCCGAAAATTGTGGGTGCCTACAGTTATTTGGGGGGCCCGGTCGCCCTCATCATCATCATCGAAGTACACTAGATCCTTCAATGAATCAAAGTTAACGATCCGCCGATTCGCCTGGTTGAGCGTGATACCCTTAGCCTTCAAGATATATTTCGTATCCTCCCCACCCTCACCCGTACCCCATAAGTTTTTGGCCCTGTTGAGACAAAAGATTCGGCCTATGCGGTATCTCCATACTCATTCTTGATCTCATCAGTCAACTCACCGAGGAATTCACCAATTCGGCGTTTATATGCCGTCTATAAATATCCTGAGAATTGAAGTTAAGAGTATAAGGTGTGGCACTATGATCCGCAACACGGAATACACGGTCAATACTTACCGTGAAGTTATCCATATTGAAGGCTATACTACTTTGAGAGGCCTGCAATATACGGCTTAATATATACTCTATATCTACAGTTGCCAAGCGTCTGAATTATATTACTACCCAAAAATCATCTACATCCCCGTCATCTGACCCAAACCCGAAGGCCAGCCTCATCCTGACTTCACGTTCATCGCGTTTCTGAACGGCAAACTCCACAATCCATTCAACTACACGTCGTAGTCCGTGTTCAACACCGTTGATATACGTGTGCTGACAGGTCCAACTTTGTCATTCGACGTATTCTGACAGGCCCAAGTTTGTCATTCGACTTATGCTGACAGTTTCAAGTTTGTCATTCGAGGTATGCTGACAGGTCCAAGTTTGTCATTCGACGTATGATGACAGGTCCAAGTTTGACATTCGACGTATGCTGACAGGTCCAAGTTTGTCATTCGACGTATGCTGACAGGTCCAAGTTTGTCATTCAACGTATGCTGACAGGTCCAAGTTTGTCATTCTAGGTATGCTGACAGTTCCAAGTTTGTCATTCGAGGTATGCTGACAGGTCCAAGTTTGTCATTCGACGTATGCTGACAGGTCCAAGTTTGTCATTCGACGTATGCTGAGAGGTCCAAGTTTGTCATTCGACTTATGCTGACAGGTTCAAGTTTGTCATTCGAGGTATGCTGACAAGTCCAAGTTTGTCATTCGACGTATGCTGACAGGTCCAAGTTTGTCATTCGACGTATGCTGACAGGTCCAAGTGTGTCATTCCACGTATGCTGACAGGTCCAAGTTTGTCATTCCACGTATGCTGAGAGGTCGAAGTTTGTCATTCCACTTATGCTGAATGCCCATATGCCCGGGTTTGTCATTTCATAAATGCTGACAGGTACAAGTTTTCCATTTCATGAATGCTGACAGGTCCAAGTTTGTCATTTGATGAATGCTGACAGGTCCAATTTTCTCATTTGATGAATGCTGACAGGTCCAATTTTGTCATTTCATGAATGCTGACAGGTCGAAGTTTGTCATTCGACGTATGCTGACAGGTCCAAGTTTGTCATTCGACATATGCTGACAGTTCCAAGATTGTCATTCGACGTATGCTGACAGGTCCAAGTTTGTCATTCGACTTATGCTGAGAGGTCCAAGTTTGTCATTCGACGTATGCTGACAGGTCCAAGTTTGTCATTAGACTTATGCTGACAGGTCCATGTTTGTCATTCGACGTATGATGACAGGTCCAAGTTTGTCATACGAAGTATGCTGACTGGTCCAAGTTTGTCATTCGACATATGCTGACCCGTCCAAGTTTGTCATTCCACGTATGCTGACAGGTCCAAGTTTGTCATTCCACGTATGCGGATAGGTCCAAGTTTGTCATTCGACTTATGCTGACAGGTCCAAGTTTTTCATTGGACGTATGCTGAGAGGTCCAAGTTTGTCATTCGACGTATTCTGACATGTCCAAGTTTGTCATTGCACGTATGCTGACAGGTCCAAGTTTGTCATTCGACTTATGCTGACAGTTCCAAGTTTGTCATTGGACTTATGCTGACAGGTCCAAGTTTGTCATTCGACGTATGCTGACAGGTCCAAGTTTTTCATTCGACGTGTGCTGACATGTCCAACTTTGTCATTCGACGTATGCTGACAGGTCGAAGTTTGTCATTCCACATATGCTGAATGCTCATATGCCCGAGTTTGTCATTTCATGAATGCTGACAGGTCCAAGTTTGTCATTCCACGTACGCTGACAGTTCCAAGTTTGTCATTCCACGTATGCTGATAGGTCCACGTTTGTCTCTCTACGTATGCAGATAATTCCATTTTGTCTTTTCACATATGCTGATAATTCCATTTTCTCTTTTCTCGTATGATGATAATTCCAATTTTGTCATTTCTCATATGCTGGTAGGTCCTGCTTTGTCATTCCATTAATGCAGACAGGTCCAAGTTTGTCATTCAGCGTATGCTGAAAGGTCCAAGTTTGTCATTCCACTTAAGCTGACAGGTCCAAGTTTGTTATTCCACGTATGCTGACAGGTCCAAGTTTGTCATTCCACGTATGCTGACAGGTCCAAGTTTGTCATTCCACGTATGCTGAAAGGTCCAAGTTTGTCATTCCACGTATTCTGATAGGTCCAAGTTTGTCATTCCACTTATGCTGACAGGTCGAAGTTTGTCATTCGAAGTATGCTGACAGGTCCAAGTTTGTCATTCGACGTATGCTGACAGGTCCAAGTTTGTCATACGACTTATGCTGACAGTTCCAAGTTTGTCATTCCACGTATGCTGACAGGTCCAAGTTTGTCATTCGACGTATGATGACAGGTCCAAGTTTGTCATTCGACGTATGGTGACAGGTCCAAGTTTGTCATTCCACGTATGCTGAGAGGTCGAAGTTCTTCATTCCACTTATGCTGAATGCTCATATGACGGGGTTTGTCATTTCATAAATGCTGACAGGTACAAGTTTTTCATTTCATGAATGCTGACAGGTCCAAGTTTGTCATTTCATGAATGCTGACAGTTCCAATTTTCTCATTTGATGAATGCTGACAGGTCCAATTTTGTCATTTCATGAATGCTGACAGATCGAAGTTTGTCATTCGACGTATGCTGACAGGTCCAAGTTTGTCATACGACGTATGCTGACAGTTCCAAGTTTGTCATTCGACGTATGCTGACTGGTCCAAGTTTGTCATTCGACGTATGCTGAGTGGTCCAAGTTTGTCATTCGACGTATGCTGACAGGTCCAAGTTTGTCATTAGACTTATGCTGACAGGTCCATGTTTGTCATTCGACTTATGATAACAGGTCCAAGTTTGTCATACGAAGTATGCTGACTGGTCCAAGTTTGTCATTCGACATATTCTGACGGGTCCAAGTTTGTCATTCCACGTATGCTGACAGGTCCAAGTTTGTCATTCCACTTATGCGGATAGGTCCAAGTTTGTCATTCAACGTATGCTGACAGGTCCAAGTTTGTCATTGGACGTATGCTGAGAGGTCCAAGTTTGTCATTCGACGTATTCTGACAGGTCCAAGTTTGTCATTCCACGTATGCTGACAGGTCCAAGTTTGACATTCGACTTATGCTGACAGGTCCAATTTTGTCATTCGACTTATACTGACAGGTCCAAGTTTGTCATTCGACTTATGCTGACAGGTCCAAGTTTTTCATTCGACGTGTGCTGACAGGTCCAACTTTGTCATTCGACGTATTCTGACAGGCCCAAGTTTGTCATTCGACTTATGCTGACAGTTTCAAGTTTGTCATTCGAGGTATGCTGACAGGTCCAAGTTTGTCATTCGACGTATGATGACAGGTCCAAGTTTGACATTCGACGTATGCTGACAGGTCCAAGTTTGTCATTCGACGTATGCTGACAGGTCCAAGTTTGTCATTCAACGTATGCTGACAGGTCCAAGTTTGTCATTCTAGGTATGCTGACAGTTCCAAGTTTGTCATTCGAGGTATGCTGACAGGTCCAAGTTTGTCATTCGACGTATGCTGACAGGTCCAAGTTTGTCATTCGACGTATGCTGAGAGGTCCAAGTTTGTCATTCGACTTATGCTGACAGGTTCAAGTTTGTCATTCGAGGTATGCTGACAGGTCCATGTTTGTCATTCGACGTATGCTGACAGGTCCAAGTTTGTCATTAGACGTATGCTGACAGCTCCAAGTTTGTCATTCGACGTATGCTGACAGGTCCAAGTTTGTCATTCGACGTATGCTGACAGGTCCAAGTTTGTCATTCGACTTATGCTGACAGGTCCAAGTTTGTCATTCGACGTATGCTGAGAGGTCCAAGTTTGTCATTCGACGTATTCTGACAGGTCCCAGTGTGTCATTCCACGTATGCTGACATGTCCAAGTTTGTCATTCGACTTATGCTGACAGGTCCAACTTTGTCATTCGACTTGTGCTGACAGGTCCAAGTTTGTCATTCGACTTATGCTGACAGGTCCAAGTTTGTCATTCAACGTATGCTGACAGGTCCAGTTTGTCATTCTAGGTATGCTGACAGTTCCAAGTTTGTCATTCGAGGTATGCTGACAGGTCCAAGTTTGTCATTCGACGTATGCTGACAGGTCCAAGTTTGTCATTCGACGTATGCTGAGAGGTCCAAGTTTGTCATTCGACTTATGCTGACAGGTTCAAGTTTGTCATTCGAGGTATGCTGACAGGTCCAAGTTTGTCATTCGACGTATGCTGACAGGTCCAAGTTTGTCATTAGACGTATGCTGACAGCTCCAAGTTTGTCATTCGACGTATGCTGACAGGTCCAAGTTTGTCATTCGACGTATGCTGACAGGTCCAAGTTTGTCATTCGACTTATGCTGACAGGTCCAAGTTTGTCATTCGACGTATGCTGAGAGGTCCAAGTTTGTCATTCGACGTATTCTGACAGGTCCCAGTGTGTCATTCCACGTATGCTGACATGTCCAAGTTTGTCATTCGACTTATGCTGACAGGTCCAACTTTGTCATTCGACATGTGCTGACAGGTCCAAGTTTGTCATTCGACGTATGCTGACAGGTCCAAGTTTTTCATACGACATATGCTGACATGTCCAAGTTTGTCATTCGACGTATGCTGACAGGTCCAAGTTTGTTATTCGACGTATGCTGACAGGTCCAAGTTTGTCACTAGACGTATGCTGACAGGTCCAAGTTTGTCATTCGACCTATGCTCACTGGTCCAAGATTGTCATTCAACGTATGCTGAGAGGTCCAAGTTTGTCACTCGACGTTTCTGACAGGTCCAAGTTTGTCATTCGACTTATGCTGACAGGTCCATGTTTGTCATTCGACTTGTGGTGACAGGTCCAAGTTTGTCATACGACGTACGTTGACTGTTCCAAGTTTGTCATTCGACGTATGCTGACGGGTCCAAATTTGTCATTCCACATATGCTGAGAGGTCCAAGTTTGTCATTCGACTTATGCTGAGAGGCCGAAGTTTGTCATTCGACGTATGCTGACAGGTCCGAGTTTGTTATTCGACGTATGCTGACAGTTCCATGTTTATCATTCGACGTATCCTGACAGGTCCAAGTTTGACATTCGACGTATGATGACAGGTCCAAATTTGTCATTCGACATATGCTAACAGGTCCAAGTTTGTCATTCGACGTATGCTAACAGGTCCAAGTTTGTTATTCCACGTATGCTGACAGGTCCAAGTTTGTCATTCGACGTATGCTGACAGGTCCAAGTTTGCCATTCGACATATGCTGACAGGTCCAAGTTTGCCATTCGACGCATGATGACAGCTCGAAGTTTGTCATTCGACGTATGCTGACAGGTCCAGTTTGTCATTCTACGTATGCTGACAGGTCCAAGTTTGTCATTCGACGTATGCTGACAGTTCCAAGTTTGTCATTCGACGTATGCTGACAGGTCCAAGTTTGTCATTCGACGTATGCTGACAGGTCCAAGTTTGTCATTCCACGTATGGTGACAGTTCCAAGTTTTTCATTCCACGTATCCTGAGAGGTCGAAGTTTGTCATTCCACATATGCTGAATGCTCATATGCCCGAGTTTGTCATTTCATGAATGCTGACAGGTACAAGTTTTTCATTTCATGAATGCTGACAGGTCCAAGTTTGTCATTTCATGAATGCTGACAGGTACAATTTTGTCATTTCATGAATGCTGACAGTTCCAAGTTTGTCATTTCATGAATGCTGACAGGTCCAAGCTTGTCATTTCATGAATGCTGACAGGTCCAAATTTGTCATTCGACGTATGCTCACAGGTCCAAGTTTGTCATTCGACTTATACTCACAGGTCCAAGTTTGTCACTCGACGTATGCTGACAGGTCCAAGTTTGTCATTCGACTTATGCTGAAAGGTCCAAGTTTGTCATTCGACTTATGCTGAAAGGTCCAAGTTTGTCATTCGACGTATGCTGACAGGTCCAAGTTTTTCATTCCACGTACGCTGAGAGATCCAAGTTTGTCATTCCACGTACGCTGATAGGTCCACGTTTGTCATTCCACGTACGCTCATATTCCGTTTTGTCTTTTCCCGTATGCTGATAATTCAATTTTGTCATTCCTCATATGCTGGTAGGTCCAGGTTTGTCGTTCCATGAATGCTTACAGGTCCAAGATTGTCATTCCACGTATGCTTAAGGTCCAAGTTTGTCAATCTACTTAAGCTGACAGGTCCAAGTTTGTCATTCCACATATGCTGACAGGTCCAAGTTTGTCATTCCACGTACGCTGACAGGTCCAAGTTTGTCATTCCACGTATGCTGATAGGTCCACGTTTGTCTCTCTACGTATGCAGATAATTCCATTTTGTCTTTTCACATATGCTGATAATTCCATTTTCTCTTTTCTCGTATGATGATAATTCCAATTTTGTCATTTCTCATATGCTGGTAGGTCCAGCTTTGTCATTCCATTAATGCAGACAGGTCCAAGTTTGTCATTCAGCGTATGCTGAAAGGTCCAAGTTTGTCATTCCACTTATGCTGACAGGTCCAAGTTTGTTTTCCACGTATGCTGACAGGTCCAAGTTTGTCATTCCACGTATGCTGACAGTGTCCAAGTTTGTCATTCCACGTATGCTGAAGGTCCAAGTTTGTCATTCCACGTATTCTGATAGGTCCAAGTTTGTCATTCCACTTATGCTGACAGGTCGAAGTTTGTCATTCGACGTATGCTGACAGGTCCAAGTTTGTCATTCGACGTATGCTGACAGGTCCAAGTTTGTCATTCGACGTATGCTGACAGTTCCAAGTTTGTCATTCCACGTATGCTGACAGGTCCAAGTTTGTCATTCGACGTATGATGACAGGTCCCGTTTGTCATTCGACGTATGGTGACAGGTCCAAGTTTGTCATTCCACGTATGCTGAGAGGTCGAAGTTCTTCATTCCACTTATGTTGAATGCTCATATGACGGGGTTTGTCATTTCATAAATGCTGACAGGTACAAGTTTTTCATTTCATGAATGCTGACAGGTCCAAGTTTGTCATTTCATGAATGATGACAGTTCCAATTTTCTCATTTGAAGAATGCTGACAGGTCCAATTTTGTCATTTCATGAATGCTGACAGGTCGAAGTTTGTCATTCGACGTATGCTGACAGGTCCAAGTTTGTCATACGACGTATGCTGACAGTTCCAAGTTTGTCATTCGACGTATGCTGACTGGTCCAAGTTTGTCATTCGACGTATGCTGAGTGGTCCAAGTTTGTCATTCGACGTATGCTGACAGGTCCAAGTTTGTCATTAGACTTATGCTGACAGGTCCATGTTTGTCATTCGACTTATGATAACAGGTCCAAGTTTGTCATACGAAGTATGCTGACTGGTCCAAGTTTGTCATTCGACATATTCTGACGGGTCCAAGTTTGTCATTCCACGTATGCTGACAGGTCCAAGTTTGTCATTCCACTTATGCGGATAGGTCCAAGTTTGTCATTCAACGTATGCTGACAGGTCCAAGTTTGTCATTGGACGTATGCTGAGAGGTCCAAGTTTGTCATTCGACGTATTCTGACAGGTCCAAGTTTGTCATTCCACGTATGCTGACAGGTCCAAGTTTGACATTCGACTTATGCTGACAGGTCCAAGTTTGTCATTCGACTTATACTGACAGGTCCAAGTTTGTCATTCGACTTATGCTGACAGGTCCAAGTTTTTCATTCGACGTGTGCTGACAGGTCCAACTTTGTCATTCGACGTATTCTGACAGGCCCAAGTTTGTCATTCGACTTATGCTGACAGTTTCAAGTTTGTCATTCGAGGTATGCTGACAGGTCCAAGTTTGTCATTCGACGTATGATGACAGGTCCAAGTTTGACATTCGACGTATGCTGACAGGTCCAAGTTTGTCATTCTAGGTATGCTCAGTCCCAAGTTTGTCATTCGAGGTATGCTGACAGGTCCAAGTTTGTCATTCGACATATGCTGACAGGTCCAAGTTTGTCATTCGATGTATACTGAAGAGGTCCAAGTTTGTCATTCGACTTATGCTGACAGGTTCAAGTTTGTCATTCGAGTATGCTGACAAGTTCAAGTTTGTCATTCGACGTATGCTGACAGATCCAAGTTTGTCATTCACGTATGCTGCAGTCCAAGTGTGTCATTCCACGTATGCTGACAGTCCAAGTTTTCATTCACGTATGCTGAGAGGTCGAAGTTTGTCATTCCACTTATGCTGAATGCCCATATGCCCGGGTTTTCATTTCATAAATTCTGACAGGTACAAGTTTTCCATTTCATGAATGCTGACAGGTCCAAGTTTGTCATTTGATGCTGACAGTCCAATTTTCTCATTTGATGAATGCTGACAGGTCCAATTTTGTCATTTCATGAATGCTGACAGGTCGAAGTTTGTCATTCGACGTATGCTGACAGGTCCAAGTTTGTCATACGACGTATGCTGACAGTTCCAAGTTTGTCATTCGACGTATGCTGACTGGTCCAAGTTTGTCATTCGACGTATGCTGAGTGGTCCAAGTTTGTCATTCGACGTATGCTGACAGGTCCAAGTTTGTCATTAGACTTATGCTGACAGGTCCATGTTTGTCATTCGACTTATGATAACAGGTCCAAGTTTGTAATACGAAGTATGCTGACTGGTCCAAGTTTGTCATTCGACATATTCTGACGGGTCCAAGTTTGTCATTCCACGTATGCTGACAGGTCCAGTTTGTCATTCCACTATGCGGATAGGTCCAAGTTTGTCATTCAACGTATGCTGACAGGTCCAAGTTTGTCATTGGACGTATGCTGAGAGGTCCAAGTTTGTCATTCGACGTATTCTGACAGGCCAAGTTTGTCATTCCACGTATGCTGACAGGTCCAAGTTTGACATTCGACTTATGCTGACAGGTCCAAGTTTGTCATTCGACTTATACTGACAGGTCCAAGTTTGTCATTCGACTTATGCTGACAGGTCCAAGTTTTTCATTCGACGTGTGCTGACAGGTCCAACTTTGTCATTCGACGTATTCTGACAGGCCCAAGTTTGTCATTCGACTTATGCTGACAGTTTCAAGTTTTCATTCGAGGTATGCTGACAGGTCCAAGTTTTGTCATTCGACGTATGATGACAGGTCCAAGTTTGACATTCGACGTATGCTGACAGGTCCAAGTTTGTCATTCTAGGTATGCTGACAGTTCCAAGTTTGTCATTCGAGGTATGCTGACAGGTCCAAGTTTGTCATTCGACGTATGCTGACAGGTCCAAGTTTGTCATTCGACGTATACTGAGAGGTCCAAGTTTGTCATTGGACTTATGCTGACAGGTTCAAGTTTGTCATTCGAGGTATGCTGACAAGTCCAAGTTTGTCATTCGACGTATGCTGACAGATCCAAGTTTGTCATTCGACGTATGCTGACAGGTCCAAGTGTGTCATTCCACGTATGCTGACAGGTCCAAGTTTGTCATTCCACGTATGCTGAGAGGTCGAAGTTTGTCATTCCACTTATGCTGAATGCCCATATGCCCGGGTTTGTCATTTCATAAATTCTGACAGGTACAAGTTTTCCATTTCATGAATGCTGACAGGTCCAAGTTTGTCATTTGATGAATGCTGACAGGTCCAATTTTCTCATTTGATGAATGCTGACAGGTCCAATTTTGTCATTTCATGAATGCTGACAGGTCGAAGTTTGTCATTCGACGTATGCTGACAGGTCCAAGTTTGTCATTCGACATATGCTGACAGTTCCAAGATTGTCATTCGACGTATGCTGACAGGTCCAAGTTTGTCATTCGACTTATGCTGAGAGGTCCAAGTTTGTCATTCGACGTATGCTGACAGGTCCAAGTTTGTCATTAGACTTATGCTGACAGTCCATGTTTGTCATTCGACTATGATGACAGGTCCAAGTTTGTCATACGAAGTATGCTGACTGGTCCAAGTTTGTCATTCGACATATGCTGACCCGTCCAAGTTTGTCATTCCACGTATGCTGACAGGTCCAAGTTTGTCATTCCACGTATGCGGATAGGTCCAAGTTTGTCATTCGACTTATGCTGACAGGTCCAAGTTTGTCATTGGACGTATGCTGAGAGGTCCAAGTTTGTCATTCGACGTATTCTGACATGCCAAGTTTGTCATTCCACGTATGCTGACAGGTCCAAGTTTGTCATTCGACTTATGCTGACAGTTCCAAGTTTGTCATTGGACTTATGCTGACAGGTCCAAGTTTGTCATTCGACGTATGCTGACAGGTCCAGTTTTCATTCGACGTGTGCTGACAGGTCCAACTTTGTCATTCAACGTATGCCAGGTCCAAGTTTGTCATTCGACGTATGCTGAGAGGTCCAAGTTTGTCATTCGACTTATGCTGACAGGTTCAAGTTTGTCATTCGAGGTATGCTGACAGGTCCAAGTTTGTCATTCGACGTATGCTGACAGGTCCAACTTTGTCATTAGACGTATGCTGACAGCTCCAAGTTTGTCATTCGACGTATGCTGACAGGTCCAAGTTTGTCATTCGACGTATGCTGACAGGTCCAAGTTTGTCATTCGACTTATGCTGACAGGTCCAAGTTTGTCATTGGACGTATGCTGAGAGGTCCAAGTTTGTCATTCGACGTATTCTGACAGGTCCCAGTGTGTCATTCCACGTATGCTGACATGTCCAACTTTGTCATTCGACTTGTGCTGACAGGTCCAAGTTTGTCATTCGACGTATGCTGACAGTTCCAAGTTTTTCATACGACATATGCTGACATGTCCAAGTTTGTCATTCGACGTATGCTGACAGGTCCAAGTTTGTTATTCGAGGTATGCTGACAGGTCCAAGTTTGTCACTCGACGTATGCTGACAGGTCCAAGTTTGTCATTCGACCTATGCTCACTGGTCCAAGATTGTCATTTGACGTATGCTGAGAGGTCCAAGTTTGTCACTCGACGTTTCTGACAGGTCCAAGTTTGTCATTCGACTTATGCTGACAGGTCCATGTTTGTCATTCGACTTGTGGTGACAGGTCCAAGTTTGTCATACGACGTACGCTGACTGTTCCAAGTTTGTCATTCGACGTATGCTGACGGGTCCAAATTTGTCATTCCACATATGCTGAGAGGTCCAAGTTTGTCATTCGACGTATGCTGAGAGGCCGAAGTTTGTCATTCGACGTATGCTGACAGGTCCGAGTTTGTTATTCGACGTATGCTGACAGTTCCATGTTTATCATTCGACGTATCCTGACAGGTCCAAGTTTGTCATTCGACGTATGATGACAGGTCCAAGTTTGTCATTCGACATATGCTGACAGGTCCAAGTTTGTCATTCGACGTATGCTAACAGGTCCAAGTTTGTTATTCCACGTATGCTGACAGGTCCAAGTTTGTCATTCGACGTATGCTGACAGGTCCAAGTTTGCCATTCGACATATGCTGACAGGTCCAAGTTTGCCATTCGACGTATGATGACAGCTCGAAGTTTGTCATTCGACGTATGCTGACAGGTCAAGTTTGTCATTCTACGTATGCTGACAGGTCCAAGTTTTGTCATTCGACGTATGCTGACAGTTCCAAGTTTGTCATTCGACGTATGCTGACAGGTCCAAGTTTGTCATTCGACGTATGCTGACAGGTCCAAGTTTGTCATTCCACGTATGGTGACAGTTCCAAGTTTTTCATTCCACGTATGCTGAGAGGTCGAAGTTTGTCATTCCACATATGCTGAATGCTCATATGCCCGAGTTTGTCATTTCATGAATGCTGACAGGTACAAGTTTTTCATTTCATGAATGCTGACAGGTCCAAGTTTGTCATTTCATGAATGCTGACAGGTACAATTTTGTCATTTCATGAATGCTGACAGTTCCAAGTTTGTCATTTCATGAATGCTGACAGGTCCAAGCTTGTCATTTCATGAATGCTGACAGGTCCAAATTTGTCATTCGACGTATGCTGACAGGTCCAAGTTTGTCATTCGACGTATGCTGACAGTTCCAAGTTTGTCATTCGATATATGCTGACCGGTCCAAGTTTGTCTTTCGACGTATGCTGACGGATCCAAGTTTGTCATTCCACGTATAGTGACAGGTCCAGGTTTGTTATTCCACTTATGCTGACAGATCCACGTTTGTCATTCCATGTACGCTGATAGGTCCACGTTTGTCTTTCTACGTATGCTGATAATTCCATTTTCTCTTTTCACGTATGCTGATAATTCCAATTTTGTCATTCCTCATATGGTGGTAGGTCCAGGTTTGTCATTCCATGAATGCTGACAGGTCCAAGTTTGTCAATCCACTTATGCTGAGTGGTCCAAGTTTGTCATTCCACGTATGCTGATAGATCCACGTTTTTCATTCCACTTACGCTGATAGGTCCACGTTTGTCATTACACATATGCTGATAATTCCATTTTGTCTTTTCTCGTATGGTGGTAGGTCCAATTTCGTCATTCCACATATGCTGGTAGGTCCAGGTTTGTCATTCGATGAATGCTGGTAGGTCAAATTTGTCATTCCACATATGCTGAATGCTCATAGTTCCAAGTTTGTCATTCCACATACGCTGATATTTCCAAGCTTGTCATTCCACGTATACTGATAGGACCAAGTTTGTCAATCGACCTATACTGATTTGACCAAGCTTGTCAATCGACGTATACTGATTTGACCAAGTTTGTCAATCTACGTATACTGATTTGACGAAGTTTGTCAATCGACGTATACTGATTTGACCAAGTTTTCAATCGACGTATACTGATTGGACCAAGTTTGTCAATCGACTTATGGTGATTGGACCAAGTTTGTCATAGAAGGTATGCTGACAGGTCCAAGTTTGTCATAGCAGTTATGCTGACAGGTCCAAGTTTGTCATAGCAGGTATGCTGACAGATCCAAGTTTGTCATAGCAGGTATGCTGACAGGTCCACGTTTGTCATTCCACTTATGCTGGTAGGTCTAATTTTGTCTTTCCACGAATGCTGGTAGGTCCAATTTTGTCTTTCCACGAATGCTGGTACGTCCAATTTTGTCTTTCCTCGAATGCTGATAGGTCCAAGTTGGTCATTCCACATATGCTGAAAGGTCATATGTCCAATTTTATCATTCCACATATACTGACAGGTCAAGTATGCATTCCACGTATACTGACAGGTCCAAGTTTGTCATTCGAGGTATGCTGACAGGTCCAACTTTGTCATTCGACATATGCTGACAGGCCCAAGTTTGTCATTCGACGTATGCTGACAGGTCCAAGTTTGATATTCGACATATGCTGACAGGTCCAAGTTTGTCACTCGACGTATGCTGACAGGTCCAAGTTTGTCATTCGACGTATGCTCACAGGTCCAAGTTTGTCATTCGACTTATACACAGGTCCAAGTTTGTCACTCGACGTATGCTGACAGGTCCAAGTTTGTCATTCGACTTATGCTGAAAGGTCCAAGTTTGTCATTCGACTTATGCTGAAAGGTCCAAGTTTGTCATTCGACGTATGCTGACAGGTCCAAGTTTTTCATTCCACGTACGCTGAGAGATCCAAGTTTGTCATGCCACGTACGCTGATAGGTCCACGTTTGTCATTCCACGTACGCTCATAATTCCGTTTTGTCTTTTCACGTATGCTGATAATTCCAATTTTGTCATTCCTCATATGCTGGTAGGTCCAGGTTTGTCGTTCCATGAATGCTTACAGGTCCAAGATTGTCATTCCACGTATGCTTACAGGTCCAAATTTGTCAATCTACTTAAGCTGACAGGTCCAAGTTTGTCATTCCACATATTCTGACAGGTCCAAGTTTGTCATTCCACGTACGCTGACAGGTCCAAGTTTGTCATTCCACGTATGCTGATAGGTCCACGTTTGTCTCTCTACGTATGCAGATAATTCCATTTTGTCTTTTCACATATGCTGATAATTCCATTTTCTCTTTTCTCGTATGCTGATAATTCCAATTTTGTCATTTCTCATATGCTGGTAGGTCCAGCTTTGTCATTCCATTAATGCAGACAGGTCCAAGTTTGTCATTCAGCGTATGCTGAAAGGTCCAAGTTTGTCATTCCACTTATGCTGACAGGTCCAAGTTTGTTATTCCACGTATGCTGACAGGTCCAAGTTTGTCATTCCACGTATGCTGACAGGTCCAAGTTTGTCATTCCACGTATGCTGAAAGGTCCAAGTTTGTCATTCCACGTATTCTGATAGGTCCAAGTTTGTCATTCCACTTATGCTGACAGGTCGAAGTTTGTCATTCGACGTATGCTGACAGGTCCAAGTTTGTCATTCGACGTATGCTGACAGGTCCAAGTTTGTCATTCGACGTATGCTGACAGTTCCAAGTTTGTCATTCCACGTATGCTGACAGGTCCAAGTTTGTCATTCGACGTATGATGACAGGTCCAAGTTTGTCATTCGACGTATGGTGACAGGTCCAAGTTTGTCATTCCACGTATGCTGAGAGGTCGAAGTTCTTCATTCCACTTATGCTGAATGCTCATATGACGGGTTTGTCATTTCATAAATGCTGACAGGTACAAGTTTTTCATTTCATGAATGCTGACAGGTCCAAGTTTGTCATTTCATGAATGCTGACAGTTCCAATTTTCTCATTTCATGAATGCTGACAGGTCCAATTTTGTCATTCATGAATGCTGACAGGTCGAAGTTTGTCATTCGACGTATGCTGACAGGTCCAAGTTTGTCATACGACGTATGCTGACAGTTCCAAGTTTGTCATTCGAAGTATGCTGACTGGTCCAAGTTTGTCATTCGACGTATGCTGAGAGGTCCAAGTTTGTCATTCGACGTATGCTGACAGGTCCAAGTTTGTCATTACTTATGCTGACAGGTCCAAGTTTGTCATTCGACTTATGATAACAGGTCCAAGTTTGTCATACGAATATGCTGACTGGTCCAAGTTTGTCATTCGACATATGCTGACGGTCCAAGTTTGTCATTCCACGTATGCTGACAGGTCCAAGTTTGTCATTCACTTATGCGATAGGTCCAAGTTTGTCATTCACGTATGCTGACAGGTCCAAGTTTGTCATTGGACGTATGCTGAGAGGTCCAAGTTTGTCATTCGACGTATTCTGACAGGTCCAAGTTTGTCATTCCACGTATGCTGACAGGTCCAAGTTTGACATTCGACTTATGCTGACAGGTCCAAGTTTGTCATTCGACTTATACTGACAGGTCCAAGTTTGTCATTCGACTTATGCTGACAGGTCCAAGTTTTCATTCGACGTGTGCTGACAGGTCCAACTTTGTCATTCGACGTATTCTGACAGGCCAAGTTTGTCATTCGACTTATGCTGACAGTTTCAAGTTTGTCATTCGAGGTATGCTGACAGGTCCAAGTTTGTCATTCGACGTATGATGACAGGTCCAAGTTTGCCATTCGACGTATGCTGACAGGTCCAAGTTTGTCATTCGACGTATGCTGACAGGTCCAAGTTTGTCATTCAACGTATGCTGACAGGTCCAAGTTTGTCATTCTAGTATGCTGACAGTTCCAAGTTTGTCATTCGAGTATGCTGACAGGTCCAAGTTTGTCATTCGACGTATGCTGACAGGTCCAAGTTTGTCATTCGACGTATGCTGAGAGGTCCAAGTTTGTCATTCGACTTATGCTGACAGGTTCAAGTTTGTCATTCGAGGTATGCTGACAGGTCCAAGTTTGTCATTCGACGTATGCTGACAGGTCCAAGTTTGTCATTCGACGTATGCTGACAGGTCCAAGTTGTCATTCCACGTATGCTGACAGGTCCAAGTTTGTCATTCCACGTATGCTGAGAGGTCGAAGTTTGTCATTCCACTTATGCTGAATGCCATATGTTTGTCATTTCATAAATGCTGACAGGTACAAGTTTTCATTTCATGAATGCTGACAGGTCCAAGTTTGTCATTTGATGATGCTGACAAGTCCAATTTTCTCATTTGATGAATGCTGACAGGTCCAATTTTGTCATTTCATGAATGCTGACAGGTCGAAGTTTGTCATTCGACGTATGCTGACAGGTCCAAGTTTGTCATTCGACATATGCTGACAGTTCCAAGATTGTCATTCGACGTATGCTGACAGGTCCAAGTTTGTCATTCGACTTATGCTGAGAGGTCCAAGTTTGTCATTCGACGTATGCTGACAGGTCCAAGTTTGTCATTAGACTTATGCTGACAGGTCCATGTTTGTCATTCGACGTATGATGACAGGTCCAAGTTTGTCATACGAATATGCTGACTGGTCCAAGTTTGTCATTCGACATATGCTGACCCGTCCAAGTTTGTCATTCCACGTATGCTGACAGGTCCAAGTTTGTCATTCCACGTATGCGGATAGGTCCAAGTTTGTCATTCGACTTATGCTGACAGGTCCAAGTTTGTCATTGGACGTATGCTGAGAGGTCCAAGTTTGTCATTCGACGTATTCTGACATGTCCAAGTTTGTCATTCCACGTATGCTGACAGGTCCAAGTTTGTCATTCGACTTATGCTGACAGTTCCAAGTTTGTCATTGGACTTATGCTGACAGGTCCAAGTTTGTCATTCGACGTATGCTGACAGGTCCAAGTTTGTCATTCGACGTATGCTGACAGGTCCAAGTTTGTCATTCGACTATGCTGACAGGTCAAGTTTGTCATTCGAGTATGCTGACAGGTCCAAGTTTGTCATTCGACGTATGCTGACAGGTCCAAGTTTGTCATTAGACTTGCTGACAGCTCCAAGTTTGTCATTCGACGTATGCTGACAGGTCCAAGTTTGTCATTCGACGTATGCTGACAGGTCCAAGTTTGTCATTCGACGTATGCTGACAGGTCCAAGTTTGTCATTGGACGTATGCTGAGAGGTCCAAGTTTGTCATTCGACGTATTCTGACAGGTCCAGTGTGTCATTCCACGTATGCTGACATGTCCAAGTTTGTCATTCGACTTATGCTGACAGGTCCAACTTTGTCATTCGACTTGTGCTGACAGGTCCAAGTTTGTCATTCGACGTATGCTGACAGGTCCAAGTTTTTCATACGACATATGCTGACATGTCCAAGTTTGTCATTCGACGTATGCTGACAGGTCCAAGTTTGTCACTCGACGTATGCTGACAGGTCCAAGTTTGTCATTCGACCTATGCTCACTGGTCCAAGATTGTCATTCGACGTATGCTGAGAGGTCCAAGTTTGTCACTCGACGTATGCTGACAGGTCCAAGTTTGTCATTCGACTTATGCTGACAGGTCCATTTTGTCATTCGACTTGTGGTGACAGGTCCAAGTTTGTCATACGACGTATGCTGACTGTTCCAAGTTTGTCATTCGACGTATGCTGACGGGTCCAAATTTGTCATTCCACATATGCTGAGAGGTCCAAGTTTGTCATTCGACGTATGCTGAGAGGCCGAAGTTTGTCATTCGACGTATGCTGACAGGTCCGAGTTTGTTATTCGACGTATGCTGACAGTTCCATGTTTATCATTCGACGTATCCTGACAGGTCCAAGTTTGTCATTCGACGTATGACAGGTCCAAGTTTGTCATTCGACATGCTGACAGGTCCAAGTTTGTCATTCGACGTATGCTGACAGGTCCAAGTTTGTTATTCCACGTATGCTGACAGGTCCAAGTTTGTCATTCGACGTATGCTGACAGGTCCAAGTTTGCCATTCGACATATGCTGACAGGTCCAAGTTTGCCATTCGACGTATGCTGACAGCTCGAAGTTTGTCATTCGACGTATGCTGACAGTTCCAAGTTTGTCATTCTACGTATGCTGACAGGTCCAAGTTTGTCATTCGACGTATGCTGACAGTTCCAAGTTTGTCATTCGACGTATGCTGACAGGTCCAAGTTTGTCATTCGACGTATGCTGACAGGTCCAAGTTTGTCATTCCACGTATGGTGACAGTTCCAAGTTTTTCATTCCACGTATGCTGAGAGGTCGAAGTTTGTCATTCCACATATGCTGAATGCTCATATGCCCGAGTTTGTCATTTCATGAATGCTGACAGGTACAAGTTTTTCATTTCATGAATGCTGACAGGTCCAAGTTTGTCATTTCATGAATGCTGACAGGTACAATTTTGTCATTTCATGAATGCTGACAGTTCCAAGTTTGTCATTTCATGAATGCTGACAGGTCCAAGCTTGTCATTTCATGAATGCTGACAGGTCCAAATTTGTCATTCGACGTATGCTGAGAGGTCCAAGTTTGTCATTCGACGTATGCTGACAGTTCCAAGTTTGTCATTCGATATATGCTGACCGGTCCGTTTGTCATTCGACGTATGCTGACGGGTCCAAGTTTGTCATTCCACGTATACTGACAGGTCCAGGTTTGTTATTCCACTTATGCTGACAGGTCCACATTTGTCATTCCATGTACGCTGATAGGTCCACGTTTGTCTTTCTACGTATGCTGATAATTCCATTTTCTCTTTTCACGTATGCTGATAATTCCAATTTTGTCATTCCTCATATGCTGGTAGGTCCAGGTTTGTCATTCCATGAATGCTGACAGGTCCAAGTTTGTCAATCCACTTATGCTGAGTGGTCCAAGTTTGTCATTCCACGTATGCTGATAGGTCCACGTTTTTCATTCCACTTACGCTGATAGGTCCACGTTTGTCATTACACATATGCTGATAATTCCATTTTGTCTTTTCTCGTATGGTGGTAGGTCCAATTTCGTCATTCCACATATGCTGGTAGGTCCAGGTTTGTCATTCGATGAATGCTGGTAGGTCAAATTTGTCATTCCACATATGCTGAATGCTCATAGTTCCAAGTTTGTCATTCCACATACGCTGATATTTCCAAGCTTGTCATTCCACGTATACTGATAGGACCAAGTTTGTCAATCGACGTATACTGATTTGACCAAGCTTGTCAATCGACGTATACTGATTTGACCAAGTTTGTCAATCTACGTATACTGATTTGACGAAGTTTGTCAATCGACGTATACTGATTTGACCAAGTTTTCAATCGACGTATACTGATTGGACCAAGTTTGTCAATCGACTTATGGTGATTGGACCAAGTTTGTCATAGCAGGTATGCTGACAGGTCCAAGTTTGTCATAGCAGGTATGCTGACAGGTCCAAGTTTGTCATAGCAGGTATGCTGACAGATCCAAGTTTGTCATAGCAGGTATGCTGACAGGTCCACGTTTGTCATTCCACTTATGCTGGTAGGTCCAATTTTGTCTTTCCACGAATGCTGGTAGGTCCAATTTTGTCTTTCCACGAATGCTGGTACGTCCAATTTTGTCTTTCCTCGAATGCTGATAGGTCCAAGTTGGTCATTCCACATATGCTGAAAGGTCATATGTCCAATTTTATCATTCCACATATACTGACAGGTCCAAGTATGCATTCCACGTATACTGACAGGTCCAAGTTTGTCATTCGAGGTATGCTGACAGGTCCAACTTTGTCATTCGACATATGCTGACAGGCCCAAGTTTGTCATTCGACGTATGCTGACAGGTCCAAGTTTGTTATTTGACATATGCTGACAGGTCCAAGTTTGTCACTCGACGTATGCTGACAGGTCCAAGTTTGTCATTCGACGTATGCTCACAGGTCCAAGTTTGTCATTCGACTTATACTCACAGGTCCAAGTTTGTCACTCGACGTATGCTGACAGGTCCAAGTTTGTCATTCGACTTATGCTGAAAGGTCCAAGTTTGTCATTCCACGTATGTTGACAGGTCCAAGTTTGTCATTCCAAGTATGCTGACAGGTCCAAGTTTGTCATTCCACATATGCTGACAGGTCCAAGTTTGTCATTCGCCGTATGCTGACAGGTCCATGTTTGTCAATCGACGTATGCTGACAGATCCAAGTTTGTCATTCGAGGTATGCTGACAGGTCCAAGTTTGTCATTCGACGTATGCTGACAGGTCCAAGTTTGTCATTCCACGTATGCTGACAGGTCCAAGTTTGTCATTCCACGTATGCTGAGAGGTCGAAGTTTGTCATTCCACTTATGCTGAATGCACATATGCCCGGGTTTGTCATTTCATAAATGCTGACATGTACAAGTTTTTCATTTCATGAATGCTGACAGGTCCAAGTTTGTCATTTGATGAATGCTGACAAGTCCAATTTTCTCATTTGATGAATGCTGACAGGTCCAATTTTGTCATTTCATGAATGCTGACAGGTCGAAGTTTGTCATTCGACGTATGCTGACAGGTCCAAGTTTGTCATTCGACATATGCTGACAGTTCCAAGATTGTCATTCGACGTATGCTGACAGGTCCAAGTTTGTCATTCGACTTATGCTGACAGGTCCAAGTTTGTCATTCGACGTATGCTGACAGGTCCAAGTTTGTCATTAGACTTATGCTGACAGGTCCAGTTTGTCATTCGACGTATGATGAAAGGTCCAAGTTTGTCATACGAAGTATGCTGACTGGTCCAAGTTTGTCATTCGACATATGCTGACCGTCCAAGTTTGTCATTCCACCGTATGCTGACAGGTCCAAGTTTGTCATTCACGTATGCGGATAGGTCCAAGTTTGTCATTCGACTATGCTGACAGGTCCAAGTTTGTCATTGGACGTATGCTGAGAGGTCCAAGTTTGTCATTCGACGTATTCTGACATGTCCAAGTTTGTCATTCCACGTATGCTGACAGGTCCAAGTTTGTCATTCGACTTATGCTGACAGTTCCAAGTTTGTCATTGGACTTATGCTGACAGGTCCAAGTTTGTCATTCGACGTATGCTGACAGGTCCAAGTTTGTCATTCGACGTATGCTGACAGGTCCAACTTTGTCATTCGACGTATGCTGACAGGTCCAAGTTTGTCATTCGACGTATGCTGAGAGTTCCAAGTTTGTCATTCGACTTATGCTGACAGGTTCAAGTTTGTCATTCGAGATATGCTGACAGGTCCAAGTTTGTCATTCGACGTATGCTGACAGGTCCAAGTTTGTCATTAGACGTATGCTGACAGCTCCAAGTTTGTCATTCGACGTATGCTGACAGGTCCAAGTTTGTCATTCGACGTATGCTGACAGGTCCAAGTTTGTCATTCGACGTATGCTGACAGGTCCAAGTTTGTCATTGGACGTATGCTGAAGGTCCAAGTTTGTCATTCGACGTATTCTGACAGGTCCAGTTGTCATTCACGTATGCTGACATGTCCAAGTTTGTCATTCGACGTATGCTGACAGGTCCAACTTTGTCATTCGACTTGTGCTGACAGGTCCAAGTTTGTCATTCGACGTATGCTGAAGGTCAAGTTTTTCATACGACATATGCTGACATGTCCAAGTTTGTCATTCGACGTATGCTGACAGGTCCAAGTTTGTCATTCGACGTATGCTGACAGGTCCAAGTTTGTCATTCGACGTATGCTGACAGGTCCAAGTTTGTCATTCGACTATGCTCAGGTCCAAGTTGTCATTCACGTATGCTGACAGGTCCAAGTTTGTCATCGACGTATGCTGACAGGTCCAAGTTTGTCATTCGACTATGCTGACAGGTCCAAGTTTGTCATTCGACTTGTGGTGACAGGTCCAAGTTTCTCATACGTGCTGACTGTCCAAGTTTGTCATTCGACGTATGCTGACGGTCCAAGTTTTCATTCCACGTACGCTGAGAGATCCAAGTTTGTCATTCCACGTACGCTGATAGGTCCACGTTTGTCATTCACGTACGCTCATAATTCCGTTTTGTCTTTTCACGTATGCTGATAATTCCAATTTTGTCATTCCTCATATGCTGGTAGGTCCAGGTTTGTCGTTCCATGAATGCTTACAGGTCCAAGATTGTCATTCCACGTATGCTTACAGGTCCAAGTTTGTCAATCTACTTAAGCTGACAGGTCCAAGTTTGTCATTCCACTATGCTGACAGGTCCAAGTTTGTCATTCCACGTACGCTGACAGGTCCAAGTTTGTCATTCCACGTATGCTGATAGGTCCACGTTTGTCTCTCTACGTATGCAGATAATTCCATTTTGTCTTTTCACATATGCTGATAATTCCATTTTCTCTTTTCTCGTATGCTGATAATTCCAATTTTGTCATTTCTCATATGCTGGTAGGTCCAGCTTTGTCATTCCATTAATGCAGACAGGTCCAAGTTTGTCATTCAGCGTATGCTGAAGGTCCAAGTTTGTCATTCCACTTATGCTGACAGGTCCAAGTTTGTTATTCCACGTATGCTGACAGGTCCAAGTTTGTCATTCCACGTATGCTGACAGGTCCAAGTTTGTCATTCCACGTATGCTGAAAGGTCCAAGTTTGTCATTCCACGTATTCTGATAGGTCCAAGTTTGTCATTCCACTTATGCTGACAGGTCGAAGTTTGTCATTCGACGTATGCTGACAGGTCCAAGTTTGTCATTCGACGTATGCTGACAGGTCCAAGTTTGTCATTCGACGTATGCTGACAGTTCCAAGTTTGTCATTCCACGTATGCTGACAGGTCCAAGTTTGTCATTCGACGTATGATGACAGGTCCAAGTTTGTCATTCGACGTATGGTGACAGGTCCAAGTTTGTCATTCCACGTATGCTGAGAGGTCGAAGTTCTTCATTCCACTTATGCTGAATGCTCATATGACGGGGTTTGTCATTTCATAAATGCTGACAGGTACAAGTTTTTCATTTCATGAATGCTGACAGGTCCAAGTTTGTCATTTCATGAATGCTGACAGTTCCAATTTTCTCATTTGATGAATGCTGACAGGTCCAATTTTGTCATTTCATGAATGCTGACAGGTCGAAGTTTGTCATTCGACGTATGCTGACAGGTCCAAGTTTGTCATACGACGTATGCTGACAGTTCCAAGTTTGTCATTCGACGTATGCTGACTGGTCCAAGTTTGTCATTCGACGTATGCTGAGAGGTCCAAGTTTGTCATTCGACGTATGCTGACAGGTCCAAGTTTGTCATTAGACTTATGCTGACAGGTCCATGTTTGTCATTCGACTTATGATAACAGGTCCAAGTTTGTCATACGAAGTATGCTGACTGGTCCAAGTTTGTCATTCGACATATGCTGACGGGTCCAAGTTTGTCATTCCACTTATGCGGATAGGTCCAAGTTTGTCATTCAACGTATGCTGACAGGTCCAAGTTTGTCATTGGACGTATGCTGAGAGGTCCAAGTTTGTCATTCGACGTATTCTGACAGGTCCAAGTTTGTCATTCCACGTATGCTGACAGGTCCAAGTTTGACATTCGACTTATGCTGACAGGTCCAAGTTTGTCATTCGACTTATACTGACAGGTCCAAGTTTGTCATTCGACTTATGCTGACAGGTCCAAGTTTTTCATTCGACGTGTGCTGACAGGTCCAACTTTGTCATTCGACGTATTCTGACAGGCCCAAGTTTGTCATTCGACTTATGCTGACAGTTTCAAGTTTGTCATTCGAGGTATGCTGACAGGTCCAAGTTTGTCATTCGACGTATGATGACAGGTCCAAGTTTGCCATTCGACGTATGCTGACAGGTCCAAGTTTGTCATTCGACGTATGCTGACAGGTCCAAGTTTGTCATTCAACGTATGCTGACAGGTCCAAGTTTGTCATTCTAGTATGCTGACAGTTCCAAGTTTGTCATTCGAGGTATGCTGACAGGTCCAAGTTTGTCATTCGACGTATGCTGACAGGTCCAAGTTTGTCATTCGACGTATGCTGAGAGGTCCAAGTTTGTCATTCGACTTATGCTGACAGGTTCAAGTTTGTCATTCGAGGTATGCTGACAGGTCCAAGTTTGTCATTCGACGTATGCTGACAGGTCCAAGTTTGTCATTCGACGTATGCTGACAGGTCCAAGTGTGTCATTCCACGTATGCTGACAGGTCCAAGTTTGTCATTCCACGTATGCTGAGAGGTCGAAGTTTGTCATTCCACTTATGCTGAATGCCCATATGCCCGGGTTTGTCATTTCATAAATGCTGACAGGTACAAGTTTTCATTTCATGAATGCTGACAGGTCCAAGTTTGTCATTTGATGAATGCTGACAAGTCCAATTTCTCATTTGATGAATGCTGACAGGTCCAATTTTGTCATTTCATGAATGCTGACAGGTCGAAGTTTGTCATTCGACGTATGCTGACAGGTCCAAGTTTGTCATTCGACATATGCTGACAGTTCCAAGATTGTCATTCGACGTATGCTGACAGGTCCAAGTTTGTCATTCGACTTATGCTGAGAGGTCCAAGTTTGTCCATTCGACGTATGCTGACAGGTCCAAGTTTGTCATTAGACTTATGCTGACAGGTCCATGTTTGTCATTCGACGTATGATGACAGGTCCAAGTTTGTCATACGAAGTATGCTGACTGTCCAAGTTTGTCATTCGACATATGCTGACCCGTCCAAGTTTGTCATTCCACGTATGCTGACAGGTCCAAGTTTGTCATTCCACGTATGCGGATAGGTCCAAGTTTGTCATTCGACTTATGCTGACAGGTCCAAGTTTGTCATTGGACGTATGCTGAGAGGTCCAAGTTTGTCATTCGACGTATTCTGACATGTCCAAGTTTGTCATTCCACGTATGCTGACAGGTCCAAGTTTGTCATTCGACTTATGCTGACAGTTCCAAGTTTGTCATTGGACTTATGCTGACAGGTCCAAGTTTGTCATTCGACGTATGCTGACAGGTCCAAGTTTTTCATTCGACGTGTGCTGACAGGTCCAAGTTTGTCATTCGACGTATGCTGACAGGTCCAAGTTTGTCATTCGACGTATGCTGAGGTCCAAGTTTGTCATTCGACTATGCTGACAGGTCCAAGTTTGTCATTCGACGTATGCTGACAGGTCCAAGTTTGTCATTCGACGTATGCTGACAGGTCCAAGTTTGTCATTCGACGTATGCTGACAGGTCCAAGTTTGTCATTCGACGTATGCTGACAGGTCCAAGTTTGTCATTCGACGTATGCTGACAGGTCCAAGTTTGTCATTCGACGTATGCTGACAGGTCCAAGTTTGTCATTGACGTATGCTGACAGGTCCAAGTTTGTCATTCGACGTATGCTGACAGGTCCAAGTTTGTCATTCGACGTATGCTGACTGACCAAGTTTGTCATTCGACTATGCTGACAGGTCCAAGTTTGTCATTCGACTATGCTGACAGGTCCAAGTTTGTTATTCGACGTATGCTGACAGGTCCAAGTTTGTCACTCGACGTATGCTGACAGGTCCAAGTTTGTCATTCGACCTATGCTCACTGGTCCAAGATTGTCATTCGACGTATGCTGAGAGGTCCAAGTTTGTCACTCGACGTATGCTGACAGGTCCAAGTTTGTCATTCGACTTATGCTGACAGGTCCATGTTTGTCATTCGACTTGTGGTGACAGGTCCAAGTTTGTCATACGACGTATGCTGACTGTTCCAAGTTTGTCATTCGACGTATGCTGACGGGTCCAAATTTGTCATTCCACATATGCTGAGAGGTCCAAGTTTGTCATTCGACGTATGCTGAGAGGCCGAAGTTTGTCATTCGACGTATGCTGACAGGTCCGAGTTTGTTATTCGACGTATGCTGACAGTTCCATGTTTATCATTCGACGTATCCTGACAGGTCCAAGTTTGTCATTCGACGTATGATGACAGGTCCAAGTTTGTCATTCGACATATGCTGACAGGTCCAAGTTTGTCATTCGACGTATGCTGACAGGTCCAAGTTTGTTATTCCACGTATGCTGACAGGTCCAAGTTTGTCATTCGACGTATGCTGACAGGTCCAAGTTTGCCATTCGACATATGCTGACAGGTCCAAGTTTGCCATTCGACGTATGCTGACAGCTCGAAGTTTGTCATTCGACGTATGCTGACAGTTCCAAGTTTGTCATTCTACGTATGCTGACAGGTCCAAGTTTGTCATTCGACGTATGCTGACAGTTCCAAGTTTGTCATTCGACGTATGCTGACAGGTCCAAGTTTGTCATTCGACGTATGCTGACAGGTCCAAGTTTGTCATTCCACGTATGGTGACAGTTCCAAGTTTTTCATTCCACGTATGCTGAGAGGTCGAAGTTTGTCATTCCACATATGCTGAATGCTCATATGCCCGAGTTTGTCATTTCATGAATGCTGACAGGTACAAGTTTTTCATTTCATGAATGCTGACAGGTCCAAGTTTGTCATTTCATGAATGCTGACAGGTACAATTTTGTCATTTCATGAATGCTGACAGTTCCAAGTTTGTCATTTCATGAATGCTGACAGGTCCAAGCTTGTCATTTCATGAATGCTGACAGGTCCAAATTTGTCATTCGACGTATGCTGACAGGTCCAAGTTTGTCATTCGACGTATGCTGACAGTTCCAAGTTTGTCATTCGATATATGCTGACCGGTCCAAGTTTGTCATTCGACGTATGCTGACGGGTCCAAGTTTGTCATTCCACGTATACTGACAGGTCCAGGTTTGTTATTCCACTTATGCTGACAGGTCCACATTTGTCATTCCATGTACGCTGATAGGTCCACGTTTGTCTTTCTACGTATGCTGATAATTCCATTTTCTCTTTTCACGTATGCTGATAATTCCAATTTTGTCATTCCTCATATGCTGGTAGGTCCAGGTTTGTCATTCCATGAATGCTGACAGGTCCAAGTTTGTCAATCCACTTATGCTGAGTGGTCCAAGTTTGTCATTCCACGTATGCTGATAGGTCCACGTTTTTCATTCCACTTACGCTGATAGGTCCACGTTTGTCATTACACATATGCTGATAATTCCATTTTGTCTTTTCTCGTATGGTGGTAGGTCCAATTTCGTCATTCCACATATGCTGGTAGGTCCAGGTTTGTCATTCGATGAATGCTGGTAGGTCAAATTTGTCATTCCACATATGCTGAATGCTCATAGTTCCAAGTTTGTCATTCCACATACGCTGATATTTCCAAGCTTGTCATTCCACGTATACTGATAGGACCAAGTTTGTCAATCGACGTATACTGATTTGACCAAGCTTGTCAATCGACGTATACTGATTTGACCAAGTTTGTCAATCTACGTATACTGATTTGACGAAGTTTGTCAATCGACGTATACTGATTTGACCAAGTTTTCAATCGACGTATACTGATTGGACCAAGTTTGTCAATCGACTTATGGTGATTGGACCAAGTTTGTCATAGCAGGTATGCTGACAGGTCCAAGTTTGTCATAGCAGGTATGCTGACAGGTCCAAGTTTGTCATAGCAGGTATGCTGACAGATCCAAGTTTGTCATAGCAGGTATGCTGACAGGTCCACGTTTGTCATTCCACTTATGCTGGTAGGTCCAATTTTGTCTTTCCACGAATGCTGGTAGGTCCAATTTTGTCTTTCCACGAATGCTGGTACGTCCAATTTTGTCTTTCCTCGAATGCTGATAGGTCCAAGTTGGTCATTCCACATATGCTGAAAGGTCATATGTCCAATTTTATCATTCCACATATACTGACAGGTCCAAGTATGCATTCCACGTATACTGACAGGTCCAAGTTTGTCATTCGAGGTATGCTGACAGGTCCAACTTTGTCATTCGACATATGCTGACAGGCCCAAGTTTGTCATTCGACGTATGCTGACAGGTCCAAGTTTGTTATTCGACATATGCTGACAGGTCCAAGTTTGTCACTCGACGTATGCTGACAGGTCCAAGTTTGTCATTCGACGTATGCTCACAGGTCCAAGTTTGTCATTCGACTTATACTCACAGGTCCAAGTTTGTCACTCGACGTATGCTGACAGGTCCAAGTTTGTCATTCGACTTATGCTGAAAGGTCCAAGTTTGTCATTCGACTTATGCTGAAAGGTCCAAGTTTGTCATTCGACGTATGCTGACAGGTCCAAGTTTTCATTCCACGTACGCTGAGAGATCCAAGTTTGTCATTCCACGTACGCTGATAGGTCCACGTTTGTAATTCCACGTACGCTCATAATTCCGTTTTGTCTTTTCACGTATGCTGATAATTCCAATTTTGTCATTCCTCATATGCTGGTAGGTCCAGGTTTGTCGTTCCATGATGCTTACAGGTCCAAGATTGTCATTCCACGTATGCTTACAGGTCCAAGTTTGTCAATCTACTTAAGCTGACAGGTCCAAGTTTGTCATTCCACTTATGCTGACAGGTCCAAGTTTGTCATTCCACGTACGCTGACAGGTCCAAGTTTGTCATTCCACGTATGCTGATAGGTCCACGTTTGTCTCTCTACGTATGCAGATAATTCCATTTTGTCTTTTCACATATGCTGATAATTCCATTTTCTCTTTTCTCGTATGCTGATAATTCCAATTTTGTCATTTCTCATATGCTGGTAGGTCCAGCTTTGTCATTCCATTAATGCAGACAGGTCCAAGTTTGTCATTCAGCGTATGCTGAAAGGTCCAAGTTTGTCATTCCACTTATGCTGACAGGTCCAAGTTTGTTATTCCACGTATGCTGACAGGTCCAAGTTTGTCATTCCACGTATGCTGACAGGTCCAAGTTTGTCATTCCACGTATGCTGAAAGGTCCAAGTTTGTCATTCCACGTATTCTGATAGGTCCAAGTTTGTCATTCCACTTATGCTGACAGGTCGAAGTTTGTCATTCGACGTATGGTGACAGGTCCAAGTTTGTCATTCGACGTATGCTGACAGGTCCAAGTTTGTCATTCGACGTATGCTGACAGTTCCAAGTTTGTCATTCCACGTATGCTGACAGGTCCAAGTTTGTCATTCGACGTATGATGACAGGTCCAAGTTTGTCATTCGACGTATGGTGACAGGTCCAAGTTTGTCATTCCACGTATGCTGAGAGGTCGAAGTTCTTCATTCCACTTATGCTGAATGCTCATATGACGGGGTTTGTCATTTCATAAATGCTGACAGGTACAAGTTTTCATTTCATGAATGCTGACAGGTCCAAGTTTGTCATTTCATGAATGCTGACAGTTCCAATTTTCTCATTTGATGAATGCTGACAGGTCCAATTTTATCATTTCATGAATGCTGACAGGTCGAAGTTTGTCATTCGACGTATGCTGACAGGTCCAAGTTGTCATACGACGTATGCTGACAGTTCCAAGTTTGTCATTCGACGTATGCTGACAGGTCCAAGTTTGTCATTCGACGTATGATGACAGGTCCAAGTTTGCATTCGACGTATGCTGACAGGTCCAAGTTTGTCATTCGACGTATGCTGACAGGTCCAAGTTTGTCATTCAACGTATGCTGACAGGTCCAAGTTTGTCATTCTAGGTATGCTGACAGTTCCAAGTTTGTCATTCGAGTATGCTGACAGGTCCAAGTTTGTCATTCGACGTATGCTGACAGGTCCAAGTTTGTCATTCGACGTATGCTGAGAGTCCAAGTTTGTCATTCGACTTATGCTGACAGGTTCAAGTTTGTCATTCGAGGTATGCTGACAGGTCCAAGTTTGTCATTCGACGTATGCTGACAGGTCCAAGTTTGTCATTCGACGTATGCTGACAGGTCCAAGTGTGTCATTCCACGTATGCTGACAGGTCCAAGTTTGTCATTCCGTATGCTGAGAGGTCGAAGTTTGTCATTCCACTATGCTGAATGCCCTATGCCCGGGTTTGTCATTTCATAAATGCTGACAGGTACAAGTTTTCATTTCATCAATGCTGACAGGTCCAAGTTTGTCATTTGATGATGCTGACAAGTCCAATTTTCTCATTAATGAATGCTGACAGGTCCAATTTTGTCATTTCATGATGCTGACAGGTCGAAGTTTGTCATTCGACGTATGCTGACAGGTCCAAGTTTGTCATTCGACATATGCTGAGAGTTCCAAGATTGTCATTCGACGTATGCTGACAGGTCCAAGTTTGTCATTCGACTTATGCTGAGAGGTCCAAGTTTGTCATTCGACGTATGCTGACAGGTCCAAGTTTGTCATTAGACTTATGCTGACAGGTCATGTTTGTCATTCGACATATGATGAGAGGTCCAAGTTTGTCATATGAAGTATGCTGACTGGTCCAAGTTTGTCATTCGACATATGCTGACCCGTCCAAGTTTGTCATTCCACGTATGCTGACAGGTCCAAGTTTGTCATTCCACTTATGCGGATAGGTCCAAGTTTGTCATTCGACTTATGCTGACAGGTCCAAGTTTGTCATTGGACGTATGCTGAGAGGTCCAAGTTTGTCATTCGACGTATTCTGACATGTCCAAGTTTGTCATTCCACGTATGCTGACAGGTCCAAGTTTTTCATTCGACGTGTGCTGACAGGTCCAACTTTGTCATTCGACGTATGCTGACAGGTCCAAGTTTGTCATTAGACTTATGCTGACAGGTCCATGTTTGTCATTCGACGTATGATGACAGGTCCAAGTTTGTCATACGAAGTATGCTGACTGGTCCAAGTTTGTCATTCGACATATGCTGACCCGTCCAAGTTTGTCATTCCACGTATGCTGACAGGTCCAAGTTTGTCATTCCACGTATGCGGATAGGTCCAAGTTTGTCATTCGACTTATGCTGACAGGTCCAAGTTTGTCATTGGAAGTATGCTGAGAGGTCCAAGTTTGTCATTCGACGTATTCTGACATGTCCAAGTTTGTCATTCCACGTATGCTGACAGGTCCAAGTTTGTCATTCGACTTATGCTGACAGTTCCAAGTTTGTCATTGGACTTATGCTGACAGGTCCAAGTTTGTCATTCGAGGTATGCTGACAGGTCCAAGTTTTTCATTCGACGTGTGCTGACAGGCCCAACTTTGTCATTCGACGTATGCTGACAGGTCCAAGTTTGTCATTCGACGTATGCTGAGAGGTCCAAGTTTGTCATTCGACTTATGCTGACAGGTTCAAGTTTGTCATTCGAGGTATGCTGACAGGTCCAAGTTTGTCATTCGACGTTTGCTGACAGGTCCAAGTTTGTCATTAGACGTATGCTGACAGCTCCAAGTTTGTCATTCGACGTATGCTGACAGGTCCAAGTTTGTCATTCGACGTATGCTGACAGGTCCAAGTTTGTCATTCGACGTATGCTGACAGGTCCAAGTTTGTCATTGGACGTATGCTGAGAGGTCCAAGTTTGTCATTCGACGTATTCTGACAGGTCCCAGTGTGTCATTCCACGTATGCTGACATGTCCAAGTTTGTCATTCGACTTATGCTGACAGGTCCAACTTTGTCATTCGACTTGTGCTGACAGGTCCAAGTTTGTCATTCGACGTATGCTGACAGGTCCAAGTTTTTCATACGACATATGCTGACATGTCCAAGTTTGTCATTCGACGTATGCTGACAGGTCCAAGTTTGTTATTCGACGTATGCTGACAGGTCCAAGTTTGTCACTCGACGTATGCTGACAGGTCCAAGTTTGTCATTCGACCTATGCTCACTGGTCCAAGATTGTCATTCGACGTATGCTGAGAGGCCAAGTTTGTCACTCGACGTATGCTGACAGGTCCAAGTTTGTCATTCGACTTATGCTGACAGGTCCATGTTTGTCATTCGACTTGTGGTGACAGGTCCAAGTTTGTCATACGACGTATGCTGACTGTTCCAAGTTTGTCATTCGACGTATGCTGACGGGTCCAAATTTGTCATTCCACATATGCTGAGAGGTCCAAGTTTGTCATTCGACTATGCTGAGAGGCCGAAGTTTGTCATTCGACGTATGCTGACAGGTCCGAGTTTGTTATTCGACGTATGCTGACAGTTCCATGTTTATCATTCGACGTATCCTGACAGGTCCAAGTTTGTCATTCGACGTATGATGACAGGTCCAAGTTTGTCATTCGACATATGCTGACAGGTCCAAGTTTGTCATTCGACGTATGCTGACAGGTCCAAGTTTGTTATTCCACGTATGCTGACAGGTCCAAGTTTGTCATTCGACGTATGCTGACAGGTCCAAGTTTGCCATTCGACATATGCTGACAGGTCCAAGTTTGCATTCGACGTATGCTGACAGCTCGAAGTTTGTCATTCGACGTATGCTGACAGTTCCAAGTTTGTCATTCTACGTATGCTGACAGGTCCAAGTTTGTCATTCGACGTATGCTGACAGTTCCAAGTTTGTCATTCGACGTATGCTGACAGGTCCAAGTTTGTCATTCGACGTATGCTGACAGGTCCAAGTTTGTCATTCCACGTATGGTGACAGTTCCAAGTTTTCATTCCACGTATGCTGAGAGGTCGAAGTTTGTCATTCCACATATGCTGAATGCTCATATGCCCGAGTTTGTCATTTCATGAATGCTGACAGGTACAAGTTTTTCATTTCATGAATGCTGACAGGTCCAAGTTTGTCATTTCATGAATGCTGACAGGTACAATTTTGTCATTTCATGAATGCTGACAGTTCCAAGTTTGTCATTTCATGAATGCTGACAGGTCCAAGCTTGTCATTTCATGAATGCTGACAGGTCCAAATTTGTCATTCGACGTATGCTGACAGGTCCAAGTTTGTCATTCGACGTATGCTGACAGTTCCAAGTTTGTCATTCGATATATGCTGACCGGTCCAAGTTTGTCATTCGACGTATGCTGACGGGTCCAAGTTTGTCATTCCACGTATACTGACAGGTCCAGGTTTGTTATTCCACTTATGCTGACAGGTCCACATTTGTCATTCCATGTACGCTGATAGGTCCACGTTTGTCTTTCTACGTATGCTGATAATTCCATTTTCTCTTTTCACGTATGCTGATAATTCCAATTTTGTCATTCCTCATATGCTGGTAGGTCCAGGTTTGTCATTCCATGAATGCTGACAGGTCCAAGTTTGTCAATCCACTTATGCTGAGTGGTCCAAGTTTGTCATTCCACGTATGCTGATAGGTCCACGTTTTTCATTCCACTTACGCTGATAGGTCACGTTTGTCATTACACATATGCTGATAATTCCATTTTGTCTTTTCTCGTATGGTGGTAGGTCCAATTTCGTCATTCCACATATGCTGGTAGGTCCAGTTTGTCATTCGATGAATGCTGGTAGGTCAAATTTGTCATTCCACATATGCTGAATGCTCATAGTTCCAAGTTTGTAATTCCACATACGCTGATATTTCCAAGCTTGTCATTCCACGTATACTGATAGGACCAAGTTTGTCAATCGACGTATACTGATTTGACCAAGCTTGTCAATCGACGTATACTGATTTGACCAAGTTTGTCAATCTACGTATACTGATTTGACGAAGTTTGTCAATCGACGTATACTGATTTGACCAAGTTTTCAATCGACGTATACTGATTGGACCAAGTTTGTCAATCGACTTATGGTGATTGGACCAAGTTTGTCATAGCAGGTATGCTGACAGGTCCAAGTTTGTCATAGCAGGTATGCTGACAGGTCCAAGTTTGTCATAGCAGGTATGCTGACAGATCCAAGTTTGTCATAGCAGGTATGCTGACAGGTCCACGTTTGTCATTCCACTTATGCTGGTAGGTCCAATTTTGTCTTTCCACGAATGCTGGTAGGTCCAATTTTGTCTTTCCACGAATGCTGGTACGTCCAATTTTGTCTTTCCTCGAATGCTGATAGGTCCAAGTTGGTCATTCCACATATGCTGAAAGGTCATATGTCCAATTTTATCATTCCACATATACTGACAGGTCCAAGTATGCATTCCACGTATACTGACAGGTCCAAGTTTGTCATTCGAGGTATGCTGACAGGTCCAACTTTGTCATTCGACATATGCTGACAGGCCCAAGTTTGTCATTCGACGTATGCTGACAGGTCCAAGTTTGTTATTCGACATATGCTGACAGGTCCAAGTTTGTCACTCGACGTATGCTGACAGGTCCAAGTTTGTTCATTCGACGTATGCTCACAGGTCCAAGTTTGTCATTCGACTTATACTCACAGGTCCAAGTTTGTCACTCGACGTATGCTGACAGGTCCAAGTTTGTCATTCGACTTATGCTGAAAGGTCCAAGTTTGTCATTCGACTTATGCTGAAAGGTCCAAGTTTGTCATTCGACGTATGCTGACAGGTCCAAGTTTTTCATTCCACGTACGCTGAGAGATCCAAGTTTGTCATTCCACGTACGCTGATAGGTCCACGTTTGTAATTCCACGTACGCTCATAATTCCGTTTTGTCTTTTCACGTATGCTGATAATTCCAATTTTGTCATTCCTCATATGCTGGTATGTCCAGGTTTGTCGTTCCATGAATGCTTACAGGTCCAAGATTGTCATTCCACGTATGCTTACAGGTCCAAGTTTGTCAATCTACTTAAGCTGACAGGTCCAAGTTTGTCATTCCACTTATGCTGACAGGTCCAAGTTTGTCATTCCACGTACGCTGACAGGTCCAAGTTTGTCATTCCACGTATGCTGATAGGTCCACGTTTGTCTCTCTACGTATGCAGATAATTCCATTTTGTCTTTTCACATATGCTGATAATTCCATTTTCTCTTTCTCGTATGCTGATATTCCAATTTTGTCATTTCTCATATGCTGGTAGGTCCAGCTTTGTCATTCCATTAATGCAGACAGGTCCAAGTTTGTCATTCAGCGTATGCTGACAGGTCCAAGTTTGTCATTCGACCTATGCTCACTGGTCCAAGATTGTCATTCGACGTATGCTGAGAGGTCCAAGTTTGTCACTCGACGTATGCTGACAGGTCCAAGTTTGTCATTCGACTTATGCTGACAGGTCCATGTTTGTCATTCGACTTGTGGTGACAGGTCCAAGTTTGTCATACGACGTATGCTGACTGTTCCAAGTTTGTCATTCGACGTATGCTGACGGGTCCAAATTTGTCATTCCACATATGCTGAGAGGTCCAAGTTTGTCATTCGACTTATGCTGAGAGGCCGAAGTTTGTCATTCGACGTATGCTGACAGGTCCGAGTTTGTTATTCGACGTATGCTGACAGTTCCATGTTTATCATTCGACGTATCCTGACAGGTCCAAGTTTGTCATTCGACGTATGATGACAGGTCCAAGTTTGTCATTCGACATATGCTGACAGGTCGAAGTTTGTCATTCGACGTATGCTGACAGGTCCAAGTTTGTTATTCCACGTATGCTGACAGGTCCAAGTTTGTCATTCGACGTATGCTGACAGGTCCAAGTTTGCCATTAGACATATGCTGACAGGTCCAAGTTTGCCATTCGACGTATGCTGACAGCTCGAAGTTTGTCATTCGACGTATGCTGACAGTTCCAAGTTTGTCATTCTACGTATGCTGACAGGTCCAAGTTTGTCATTCGACGTATGCTGACAGTTCCAAGTTTGTCATTCGACGTATGCTGACAGGTCCAAGTTTGTCATTCGACGTATGCTGACAGGTCCAAGTTTGTCATTCCACGTATGGTGACAGTTCCAAGTTTTTCATTCCACGTATGCTGAGAGGTCGAAGTTTGTCATTCCACATATGCTGAATGCTCATATGCCCGAGTTTGTCATTTCATGAATGCTGACAGGTACAAGTTTTCATTTCATGAATGCTGACAGGTCCAAGTTTGTCATTTCATGAATGCTGACAGGTACAATTTTGTCATTTCATGAATGCTGACAGTTCCAAGTTTGTCATTTCATGAATGCTGACAGGTCCAAGCTTGTCATTTCATGAATGCTGACAGGTCCAAATTTGTCATTCGACGTATGCTGACAGGTCCAAGTTTGTCATTCGACGTATGCTGACAGTTCCAAGTTTGTCATTCGATATATGCTGACCGGTCCAGTTTGTCATTCGACGTATGCTGACGGGTCCAAGTTTGTCATTCCACGTATACTGACAGGTCCAGGTTTGTTATTCCACTTATGCTGACAGGTCCACATTTGTCATTCCATGTACGCTGATAGGTCCACGTTTGTCTTTCTACGTATGCTGATAATTCCATTTTCTCTTTTCACGTATGCTGATAATTCCAATTTTGTCATTCCTCATATGCTGGTAGGTCCAGGTTTGTCATTCCATGAATGCTGACAGGTCCAAGTTTGTCAATCCACTTATGCTGAGTGGTCCAAGTTTGTCATTCCACGTATGCTGATAGGTCCACGTTTTTCATTCCACTTACGCTGATAGGTTCACGTTTGTCATTACACATATGCTGATAATTCCATTTTGTCTTTTCTCGTATGGTGGTAGGTCCAATTTCGTCATTCCACATATGCTGGTAGGTCCAGGTTTGTCATTCGATGAATGCTGGTAGGTCAAATTTGTCATTCCACATATGCTGAATGCTCATAGTTCCAAGTTTGTAATTCCACATACGCTGATATTTCCAAGCTTGTCATTCCACGTATACTGATAGGACCAAGTTTGTCAATCGACGTATACTGATTTGACCAAGCTTGTCAATCGACGTATACTGATTTGACCAAGTTTGTCAATCTACGTATACTGATTTGACGAAGTTTGTCAATCGACGTATACTGATTTGACCAAGTTTTCAATCGACGTATACTGATTGGACCAAGTTTGTCAATCGACTTATGGTGATTGGACCAAGTTTGTCATAGCAGGTATGCTGACAGGTCCAAGTTTGTCATAGCAGGTATGCTGACAGGTCCAAGTTTGTCATAGCAGGTATGCTGACAGATCCAAGTTTGTCATAGCAGGTATGCTGACAGGTCCACGTTTGTCATTCCACTTATGCTGGTAGGTCTAATTTTGTCTTTCCACGAATGCTGGTAGGTCCAATTTTGTCTTTCCACGAATGCTGGTACGTCCAATTTTGTCTTTCCTCGAATGCTGATAGGTCCAAGTTGGTCATTCCACATATGCTGAAAGGTCATATGTCCAATTTTATCATTCCACATATACTGACAGGTCCAAGTATGCATTCCACGTATACTGACAGGTCCAAGTTTGTCATTCGAGGTATGCTGACAGGTCCAACTTTGTCATTCGACATATGCTGACAGGCCCAAGTTTGTCATTCGACGTATGCTGACAGGTCCAAGTTTGTTATTCGACATATGCTGACAGGTCCAAGTTTGTCACTCGACGTATGCTGACAGGTCCAAGTTTGTCATTCGACGTATGCTCACAGGTCCAAGTTTGTCATTCGACTTATACTCACAGGTCCAAGTTTGTCACTCGACGTATGCTGACAGGTCCAAGTTTGTCATTCGACTTATGCTGAAAGGTCCAAGTTTGTCATTCGACTTATGCTGAAAGGTCCAAGTTTGTCATTCGACGTATGCTGACAGGTCCAAGTTTTTCATTCCACGTACGCTGAGAGATCCAAGTTTGTCATTCCACGTACGCTGATAGGTCCACGTTTGTATTCCACGTACGCTCATAATTCCGTTTTGTCTTTTCACGTATGCTGATAATTCCAATTTTGTCATTCCTCATATGCTGGTAGGTCCAGGTTTGTCGTTCCATGAATGCTTACAGGTCCAAGATTGTCATTCCACGTATGCTTACAGGTCCAAGTTTGTCAATCTACTTAAGCTGACAGGTCCAAGTTTGTCATTCCACTTATGCTGACAGGTCCAAGTTT
Source organism: Bathynomus jamesi (assembly GCA_023014485.1). NCBI lineage: Eukaryota > Metazoa > Arthropoda > Malacostraca > Isopoda > Cirolanidae > Bathynomus > Bathynomus jamesi. The sequence goes on along the minus strand of JAJOZX010014007.1, from coordinate 4,339 downwards.
GTCATTCCACGTACGCTGACAGGTCCAAGTTTGTCATTCCACGTATGCTGATAGGTCCACGTTTGTCTCTCTACGTATGCAGATAATTCCATTTTGTCTTTTCACATATGCTGATAATTCCATTTTCTCTTTTCTCGTATGCTGATAATTCCAATTTTGTCATTTCTCATATGCTGGTAGGTCCAGCTTTGTCATTCCATTAATGCAGACAGGTCCAAGTTTGTCATTCAGCGTATGCTGAAAGGTCCAAGTTTGTCATTCCACTTATGCTGACAGGTCCAAGTTTGTTATTCCACGTATGCTGACAGGTCCAAGTTTGTCATTCCACGTATGCTGACAGGTCCAAGTTTGTCATTCCACGTATGCTGAAAGGTCCAAGTTTGTCATTCCACGTATTCTGATAGGTCCAAGTTTGTCATTCCACTTATGCTGACAGGTCGAAGTTTGTCATTCGACGTATGCTGACAGGTCCAAGTTTGTCATTCGACGTATGCTGACAGGTCCAAGTTTGTCATTCGACGTATGCTGACAGTTCCAAGTTTGTCATTCCACGTATGCTGACAGGTCCAAGTTTGTCATTCGACGTATGATGACAGGTCCAAGTTTGTCATTCGACGTATGGTGACAGGTCCAAGTTTGTCATTCCACGTATGCTGAGAGGTCGAAGTTCTTCATTCCACTTATGCTGAATGCTCATATGACGGGGTTTGTCATTTCATAAATGCTGACAGGTACAAGTTTTTCATTTCATGAATGCTGACAGGTCCAAGTTTGTCATTTCATGAATGCTGACAGTTCCAATTTTCTCATTTGATGAATGCTGACAGGTCCAATTTTCATTTCATGAATGCTGACAGGTCGAAGTTTGTCATTCGACGTATGCTGACAGGTCCAAGTTTGTCATACGACGTATGCTGACAGTTCCAAGTTTGTCATTCGACGTATGCTGACAGGTCCAAGTTTGTCATTCGACGTATGATGACAGGTCCAAGTTTGCATTCGACGTATGCTGACAGGTCCAAGTTTGTCATTCGACGTATGCTGACAGGTCCAAGTTTGTCATTCGTATGCTGACAGGTCCAAGTTTGTCATTCTAGGTATGCTGACAGTCCAAGTTTGTCATTCGAGTATGCTGACAGGTCCAAGTTTGTCATTCGACGTATGCTGACAGGTCCAAGTTTGTCATTCGACGTATGCTGAGAGGTCCAAGTTTGTCATTCGACTTATGCTGACAGGTCAAGTTTGTCATTCGAGTATGCTGACAGGTCCAAGTTTGTCATTCGACGTATGCTGACAGGTCCAAGTTTGTCATTCGACGTATGCTGACAGGTCCAAGTGTGTCATTCCACGTATGCTGACAGGTCCAAGTTTGTCATTCCACGTATGCTGAGAGGTCGAAGTTTGTCATTCCACATATGCTGAATGCCTATGCCCGGGTTTGTCATTTCATAAATGCTGACAGGTACAAGTTTTTCATTTCATCAATGCTGACAGGTCCAAGTTTGTCATTTGATGATGCTGACAGTCCAATTTGTCATTTAATGATGCTGACAGGTCCAATTTTGTCATTTCATGAATGCTGACAGGTCGAAGTTTGTCATTCGACGTATGCTGACAGGTCCAAGTTTGTCATTCGACATATGCTGAGAGTTCCAAGTTGTCATTCGACGTATGCTGACAGGTCCAAGTTTGTCATTCGACTTATGCTGAGAGGTCCAAGTTTGTCATTCGACGTATGCTGACAGGTCCAAGTTTGTCATTAGACTTGCTGACAGGTCTATGTTTGTCATTCGACATATGATGAGAGGTCCAAGTTTGTCATTGAAGTATGCTGACTGGTCCAAGTTTGTCATTCGACATATGCTGACCCGTCCAAGTTTGTCATTCCACGTATGCTGACAGGTCCAAGTTTGTCATTCCACTTATGCGGATAGGTCCAAGTTTGTCATTCGACTTATGCTGACAGGTCCAAGTTTGTCATTGACGTATGCTGAGAGGTCCAAGTTTGTCATTCGACGTATTCTGACATGTCCAAGTTTGTCATTCCACGTATGCTGACAGGTCCAAGTTTTCATTCGACGTGTGCTGACAGGTCCAACTTTGTCATTCGACGTATGCTGACAGGTCCAAGTTTGTCATTCGACTTATGCTGACAGGTCCAAGTTTGTCATTCGACGTATGCTGACAGGTCCAAGTTTGTCATTCGACGTATGCTGACAGGTCCAAGTTTGTCATTCGACGTATGCTGACAGTCCAAGTTTGTCATTCGTATGCTGACAGGTCCAAGTTTGTCATTCGACGTATGCTGACAGGTCCAAGTTTGTCATTCGACTATGCTGACAGGTCCAAGTTTGTCATTGACGTATGCTGAGAGGTCCAAGTTTGTCATTCGACGTATGCTGACAGGTCCAAGTTTGTCATTCCACGTATGCTGACAGGTCCAAGTTTGTCATTCGACTTATGCTGACAGTCCAAGTTTGTCATTGACTTATGCTGACAGGTCCAAGTTTGTCATTCGACGTATGCTGACAGGTCCAAGTTTTCATTCGACGTATGCTGACAGGTCCAAGTTTGTCATTCGACGTATGCTGACAGGTCCAAGTTTGTCATTCGACGTATGCTGACAGGTCCAAGTTTGTCATTCGACTATGCTGACAGGTCCAAGTTTGTCATTCGAGTATGCTGACAGGTCCAAGTTTGTCATTCGACGTTGCTGACAGGTCCAAGTTTGTCATTCGACGTATGCTGACAGGTCCAAGTTTGTCATTCGACGTATGCTGACAGGTCCAAGTTTGTCATTCGACGTATGCTGACAGGTCCAAGTTTGTCATTCGACGTATGCTGACAGGTCCAAGTTTGTCATTGACGTATGCTGACAGGTCCAAGTTTGTCATTCGACGTATGCTGACAGGTCCAGTTGTCATTCGACGTATGCTGACAGTCCAAGTTTGTCATTCGACTTATGCTGACAGGTCCAAGTTTGTCATTCGACGTGCTGACAGGTCCAAGTTTGTCATTCGACGTATGCTGACAGGTCCAAGTTTTCATTCGACGTATGCTGACAGTCCAAGTTTGTCATTCGACTATGCTGACAGGTCCAAGTTTGTCATTCGACGTATGCTGACAGGTCCAAGTTTGTCATTCGACGTATGCTGACAGGTCCAAGTTTGTCATTCGACTATGCTGACAGGTCCAAGTTGTCATTCGACGTATGCTGAGAGGTCCAAGTTTGTCATCGACGTATGCTGACAGGTCCAAGTTTGTCATTCGACTATGCTGACAGGTCCAAGTTTGTCATTCGACTTGTGTGACAGGTCCAAGTTTGTCATCGACGTATGCTGACAGTCCAAGTTTGTCATTCGACGTATGCTGACGGTCCAAGTTTGTCATTCGACTATGCTGAGAGGTCCAAGTTTGTCATTCGACTATGCTGAGAGGCCAAGTTTGTCATTCGACGTATGCTGACAGGTCCAAGTTTGTCATTCGACGTATGCTGACAGTTCCAAGTTTGTCATTCGACGTATGCTGACAGGTCCAAGTTTGTCATTCGACGTATGATGACAGGTCCAAGTTTGTCATTCGACGTATGCTGACAGGTCCAAGTTTGTCATTCGACGTATGCTGACAGGTCCAAGTTTGTCATTCCACGTATGCTGACAGGTCCAAGTTTGTCATTCGACGTATGCTGACAGGTCCAAGTTTGCATTCGACATATGCTGACAGGTCCAAGTTTGCATTCGACGTATGCTGACAGCTCGAAGTTTGTCATTCGACGTATGCTGACAGTCCAAGTTTGTCATTCTACGTATGCTGACAGGTCCAAGTTTGTCATTCGACGTATGCTGACAGTTCCAAGTTTGTCATTCGACGTATGCTGACAGGTCCAAGTTTGTCATTCGACGTATGCTGACAGGTCCAAGTTTGTCATTCCACGTATGGTGACAGTTCCAAGTTTTCATTCCACGTATGCTGAGAGGTCGAAGTTTGTCATTCCACATATGCTGAATGCTCATATGCCCGAGTTTGTCATTTCATGAATGCTGACAGGTACAAGTTTTTCATTTCATGAATGCTGACAGGTCCAAGTTTGTCATTTCATGAATGCTGACAGGTACAATTTTGTCATTTCATGAATGCTGACAGTTCCAAGTTTGTCATTTCATGAATGCTGACAGGTCCAAGCTTGTCATTTCATGAATGCTGACAGGTCCAAATTTGTCATTCGACGTATGCTGACAGGTCCAAGTTTGTCATTCGACGTATGCTGACAGTTCCAAGTTTGTCATTCGATATATGCTGACGGTCCAAGTTTGTCATTCGCGTATGCTGACGGGTCCAA